>JADANN010000424.1:782500-1042500 GCA_018806985.1 Angiostrongylus vasorum
CGCTCCTTTTTGCTCGGCGCGATTACTAACCGAATTTTTTTTTCCTTCGTTGTCGAAAATTATCATAATAATCACTTACGGGAGCATTAGGATCAAGGTGGATTAAAGCGGTGTGTGTGTCTGATGGAACCCTGAAATAGTCGGTTATAACTAGCTCTCATATATGCTGTAGCAGACTGTCATACTCACGAAGCTGGAGTTCGTGGTGTTAACGATCCTCTCCTTCGACTCATCGTTTCTTGAGGTCGAAATTCTGAAGTCAAAAAGCATTTTTACGAAATACGAGTAAGTTCATAGCTAATAAAGGATAAAGGATAAAGGACAAAGCTCTTGGCACTGGTCAGCCCTCTCACAGACGCACCATGCATTCAACATCATTAAGCATGGTTAGAAGCTGAATGCACATCTGACCGTTACAATGACGTGCGGTGGCCTACCGATGTATCAAGCCAGCGCTGCTATTCTCCCAGACAAGTCTGGTACCAATTTGCAGACCCCGGAGGGATGAAAGGCTTGGTGGGCCAGGGGGCGGGGATGCGGGGGATCGGTCCCATGTGTATATTATATATCACCACCCTTAACCTCTGCACCACACGCTCCCTTTCATAGCTAATAGCAAAAAAAACTTTGGAATAAGATGTACTACCACCATGCTCAACCACTCTGTGGATGACTATTGTTAGACCACTCATTAATCTACCCAATGAATTGGTTTTTATCGAATACTGTTTAACAGTTGGACAACATTGTGCATTTATATCAATACATGCACGGCTGCGCAGGATGTACCGTACGCATTGATTTCAATAAATATGCATTCTGAGTACTTGCCTTTCTGCAGATCTCGTCTACTATATTTTTTTATAATTAGTCAGTGGTTGCACGACGTAGATTTTGGTCAATTGCAGTCTGTGAACAACTCGTCTCTTTTTTTACGCGTCCCGTCTCCACATCTCCTGTACGGATACCAGCACTGCATGCATTCGATTTGCTTCCTCGGATGCGTCATTCAAGAAAGTCTTCGAATTCGCTGGTTGGTTAGGCTAAAGCTTTAGAATTATAGCCTTATTTGTGAACGTTGTTGATTGCTGGTCTAGTTGATTCTGTCTGGAATCCTAGCATAACAGTGCTACAGGAGTTCGACTTGGATTACGTAAAGTGAACAGTTCCAGGCAGGTCTGGTACAATGCTCTCGAACCCGGAGAGATGAAAAGCTTGGTGAGCCAGGCAGAGTCGAAAAAGTACTGTGTACATGTTGAACGGCACCACTACCACTGCGCTACGCGCCGCTAAAACTACTCTCTGGCACTTAGCACTTCAGAAAGAGTGTTTGTCCTGCGAATTTTTCAACATATACTGTGAGAGGCAAAAGATTAGACATAATCGCGCGTGTTTCAATCGTCTCCGGTTATTTTTTTCGGTTTGTTCTTCCTCTGTCAATTCTCTCTTCGTTTCTTATTCCTTTTTATACTTCGTTATTTGCCATTTTTCAGGTTGTTCTTCCATTTACGCATTCTCTTCGCATCGTTTTCTTCCCATCTATAGGTTAATATTGTTTTTTAAACACTAACCATCGTCAAATCTACTGTACGGATCCTAGCATTTCTTGCATTCGATTCGTCTTCTTCGCCTTCATCATCCACAAAAGTCTTCGTGCTGCTGCTTGAGGATTTCGTCTTCTTTGTAAATAGCGCAGGATGCTAATTAAGTCGTCCGCGTTTGGTGTCTTGGACCACGTGGATTGGAGAGGGCGCTACCGTGGTGGTCGAACTAGCACTTACTTCCTCATTGACTGCATTACTAACTACTACCTTACTTCGTCTCTAATGTTGTCTTTATGGAACCAAGAGTTGCATGTTGTTGGTCCTTTCGTGATATTGTTTTCGAGGTCTTCAAAATGTGAAATTTTATTTCTTTATGTGCAACACAGCTACTCCACTAGTCCTTTTTTTTGCTATTTCACTCTCCTTATTTTTTTAAACGGACTACAGACTACTAGTCAGTTGCCACTAAATTCTCCACTTCTTGCTGTTGTGCATTAGACCTTCTCAGTAGGTTCTTTCTTACATTTCAATGATAAGTGGGTATCGAATGCTAGTTAGTAGTGCTGTGCCGTGGGGTTGGATAAATGGATGAGGGATAAGGAGCACAGTGGTAGGGTTGAGTGAACTGACGAGTAGTTTGTTAGGTTTACTCGCAGTAGACGTGGAGTGTTAGAAGCGAACTCGAACCACCTCTGTGTAAGCGAGATACCGCCTTTCTATTAGCCTCGGCATAGATCGAACAATCCTTTATATGCTTGTTGAGTAAACAAGAGGTTTTAATTTGTTTCTTTATTTACGAACAACATATCCAAATACTTGGATACTCCAAGTATCCAAGTATTCACGAGCAAGCTGACGCTTCCTCCTTGAGGCGGCGAATCCGCCAAAACGTCACTTTGTTCGTAAATAAGGAAATAACTTAGATAACACCTCGTGTTCGGCCAACAGGAATATAAAGAATAAATCACCCTGTTATGCAAAAAAATGGTTCCACCTTATCAACCACAGTGGTTTAGTGAGTTCACAGCGTTCATTTTATCATTAAGTTTGATCGGTGAGGCTTACGAGATTGACATTTCTATTCAGAGGCTCAGGCAAGAGTAAGCTCATGCGAACGCAGCTACTACCCGTGGTCGCGAAGTGGCCACAAACAGTGAGGAAAAGGCAGCGTTTTTAAAGGATGATGCCTTTGATGTCTAGTTGGGCTAGTAGGACCTACTATCCAGCTCTGGAATACTAAACAAGCAAGGTCTTTGCTCGATTTACTGAATGACCAACAAGCTCACTGATAGATTAGATGGTAGAGTACTTCAGAATGTGATGGGAGATTTCGCATCAGCAGCTTCGACGATTCCAAGTATTACCGTCTGAGCAGCGGTATAGCACATAATAGTTCCTTTAATGGGAATTCTCGCATAGTTAAGATATATCGTCTACACAGTGAAGTGTTACGCCAGTTTTTGACGAGGTCTGATGCCGAAAGCAACTAGTACACATTCCATCATTTTAAAGCTCAATAGGTGACTTACAAAGTCGACTGCTACAAAGCTGAATGAGCGACTCCTCGCCACCTTTCTTGGTCGGTAAATGAACATTGATGTGATTTCGTTTCTTCAAATCATTTGTGTGTTTTCGTTTTCCTCATTTTATCTTTTGTTATTTACGTTTGTATGCACTCAAGAGTGATAGGTTTGTGCGTTCGACGTACGTCCACGACCGCACTTGTCATTGGAGGGCATCACTATCAGCATCCCCCCTACTCACTATATTATCGGGTTGCTCTTGCTACTGTATTAATGTTGTAATAATATTTTAGTACTATTGTACTTTTACTAGTCTCGCTTTAGTAGTTGATGTAGCATATCGTAACTTTGAACTTCTCTCCTTGTTTTGTGCCGTTATTTTTCCATCGTTATTATCGTACTATTAGTGCTGTTATATATGAAGGTTTAATCGCCCTGGTTTGAGGCTGGCCAATCAATACAACATCTAGAAGACCTATGTGCCGAACTCTTCTACGCAATCCGAACCATTTCTCACGCACCTATCTCTTACAACTTGAGTACGACAGAGGACGCCGACGTGCCTTTTTATTGACGACCATGATTTGAAGGGGCTCGATGGAAGTAAGCACACATAGGACAATTTCATCCTTTTTTGCCTACTGCCTACTCTTTTTGATGGCAGGGTATATTGCGAAATATAACTTCAACGAAGCTGAGATATTTGCAAAACTCTGGACCGCAGGTGCCTATGGTGGGGGAACGAACGCGCTATTGTCCTTTCCGGGGAGTAACGCGTTCACCACCACACCATGCGGGTCCTTCGTTTCGCCTGTCTCTCAGCTAGTTCTATTGATCTTTTTGCCATCAGCAATCATCCGTCAACGGGATTGATCTGGGGAGCCAAAATCGGCATTGAACCCAGTTAAGAACCCAGATAGAACTAGCTGAGAGACAGGCGAAACGAAGGACCCGCATGGTGTGGTGGTAAACGCGTTACTCCCCGGAAAGGGCATTAGCGCGTTCGTTCCACACATAGGACAGTTTAAAAACTTACATATGAACCCCGTATGGGCATCACCACTCTTTCTGAACACTTAGATAATTTGAGTTGTCGAAGAAGCTCGGCAAATTGATTTCCCACGAAATGGATGACGAGCAAGAGAGTGCCGTTTTGAAGTACCTTCGGCGCTTCTGCGCAACTATAATGACCCTTCCTTGAGTACATTGTGATGTGCCGTGAGAAATGTATCCTTCGTGATAACTAGTGACTATTGGCTGTGCTGTGATGGCTATGAAGCTCTGTGCCCCTTTGCAAAGCCGAAATGTCAACAAAATAAGGTCATACTACTTGCTGTTTCTGGTCTACATTTGGTTTGATCCATCGTTTCCATTTGACTCCGGCTGAAACGACTGCAACGGAGAAGGACTTCCAGGAAAGCGATGAAATTTACCAGAAATCTTAATAGCTGTGTGTCGCATTGGTGAACAGAAACGTAGCAATCTTCCTCCACGATAACACGAAACGATGCTTTCTGCAACCCACGCTGTAAAAGTAGAATGACGACGCCTATGAAACTCTGCCTCATCCACCAAACTCGCCAATCCTCTCGCCCTAGCGACTACCACTTATTAAAGTATCTCGACAATTTTCTGTGTAAGAAATACTCAAGAAACCAAAAAGTGGATTACAATTGCTCGGATCATCGTGGTCTGAATAAGGCGAACGCGTTGAAATGTTAGTGCTATAAATTTTTTATAACAATTGGTTTTAGACTCTCAGTGAAACAGTGTCTTGGATTGATACATTAGAACGTTGGCACTTCTGCAAAGTCTCTCCTGTCTTTATCTGATGCACATTCCCAAAATGAATCAGTTCCATCGTACTGTTCTATGTGTGAAACTCGTGGATCCATCACTTTGTTAACTTCAGGTGACATAGAAGCTATAGTCATCATTGTATTGGCTCTGATACTGTTCTTATAACACCTTCGTGCTTCCTCAATAAGCATTCGCCCTTGCTATGTAGGTCTTCGTGGTCACATCGAGTCCAGTGTTCTGAAGCGAATTACCTGCGAATGAAGTAATCTCACTCGGCAGTACCGCTCTATGAAAGCGGTTGTTGGCTGTTTGATTGTGCTTGATAATGATTTGTTTTTCTTTAGACTCCAGGATCCAAAGAGGCAGATCTGAAACGCATCTACCGACCTCTGACGAGTGGAGGGGCCCCCTTCACCCAGTGCTGGGGAGCCGAACTGATAACCGTGTGTATTGCAGGGCAATTCTAACCACTACGTTGTATACAACCCCACACAGACAAAAGAATACCAGTGGCGAATTAACGACATATTCCACATTGCCTTTGAGGATAGTGGATAGCCCTCAGTGATTTACTGTCTTACTGCGGAGTTGAAGGCCTCTCTAATTGACGAAAACTGCGTTTTAAAGCAGGAGTTCGATAATTGATAATGAATCTGATATTTCCAGTCAAGAGTTCGGTTAAAAATAAGCCCTGCCCTTGTCAGAGCCTGGCGCGTCATTTTTAGTCCATCAATAAGAGCACTGAAAACCAAGTACAGGGTACAAAAGTGTTAACACTGTTGAAACAGTTTCCACGAAGCGAGAACTAAATCAAATGCCATTCTTTAAGCCCAGAAATATTGAGCAAAATAACATCTTATACCGACAGGGTAGCCTAATAAAACTCACAAAAAATGTGAACGAATGTGACGAGATGTGCCTAATTTTCTAAAATATAGATTACACAACCGCAACTCTTACGGCCACAATCATTCACTGATAGAACCGTTTTTTTTTAGCTATTCCGATCAAATCAACAACTTAACACCGTCCGATCGAAATTTGGGCGGAGGCGTATGATTTATACAGCGCAAGGTTCATTTGGTTACGATTGGCTGTGCAGTATTCCAGGAGCAGAACACGGCTGGGGGCGGGCTGACTTGTGGACGAGATGTCCGCTTCGCCGAAATTTCTGCCCGCGAAATTGCACAACTTGAATTCTCCGACATGGAGGGATTTACATTTGTTTGCGTACCGTTTATTTGTGAATACTTTTCTTATTTTCTCTTTGTTGACTTCACTATGTTGATGTTTTTTAGACGGAACTGCTCAGTGAGGAACATGAAAGACCTAGTTGAAACTTGATTGGGTTAAACATTCAAACAATACGATTTTCACACTGTCAGTGCTTCTCTTTCTCATGTCATGGCTCATGATTTTGTCAGTCGTTTGTACGGAAACGTAATTACAGTCAGATACTATGCTTTGTTTGCACATTTGATTGTTTGTTGTGCTTCACAGGGTGTTGTATTTTTGCTGCCACGTATTGAGTGCCGCATCCACGATCCTACGAGTTTTCTGGAAGATGTGTTTTCATTCAGTGCAGTTGAAGAAATACAAAACATGAAGGTGTGCGTTTGAATGTCTACGGCATTCTTCCTTTCTATTTTCCATTTTGTTTAAGCCTTTATATAATAAATAAAGGATAAAGCTCTCGGCTTTGATCAATCCCCTGAAGGATGCGCCATGTATTCGACTTCATTAAGCATCGTTTGGAGGTGATTAATGGAATGCATATCTGGTCTTTACAATGACTCGCGGTGGCCTACCGATGTATCGAGCTATTGCTGCTATACTCCCTAAACAAGTACCAATTTGCCGACCGGCGTCCGATTCCACGTGTGCGTAGCAGGGCGCCTCCGACCACTGCGCCACACGCGCCCTTGTTCACGTATATATATGTACATCTACATGTATACACATTTATGTGCATGTATATGCAAACATATATATATATATACATATATATATATATATATATATATATATATATATATATATATATATATATATATATATATATGTTTACAGGAAGAGTTCGTTAGTTGTCATACGACTTTCAGAGGAGAGTTCTTGTAACTACCTCACAGCTCAAACTACCAGCTCATTTCTGCCTGAAAACGTTACCGGCGTAATTACTCGCTGCTTTCTTCGCACGATGTCAAAGAAGACGGAAAATGAAGATGTGTCCATCACCTATGTCACCTGTCGCCCCGTTGATCGTCGAGTGACCCGAGCTAGCGCCAGCAAAGATTCCATTTTTCGCTGTCACGTGCCCAATGTTTTCTGCTCGATTTAGGGACTCGTTGAGCATTATATCTTTTTTGTAGGCCTTTCGTAAAGAACTCTGACCATTGGGTCGGTGGTCTTCTGGAAGTACGTTTGACATCCCGAGGAATCCAGTCACTAACGGCTCTTGTCCATCGGTTGTCATTCATATGCATTACGTATCCAGCCCACCTTATCTTCGACAGTGTTTGATTTTTGATCGTTGACGCACGTCGCTTTGGATCCCTTCCCTTACTTGTGTGACACTTGACACTTTTAGCGTCATCCTTTCGACAACACGCTAAATAACGCTGAGTGGTCTTCATCCTGATTTCACTGCGACCAGATTTCTGACGCATGCGTTAACGCAGGAAGTATACCGTTGGGTCGAAAAAGGTGGGCACGGAGTCGGTTGTTCATTGTTCTTTTCAATGCGTCTTCGATGTTCTTGAAAGCTCCCCAAGCCGCTGTTTTCCTGCTGCTCAACTCTGGAGCTAAGTCTTTCATCAAGTTGATTTCCCAACCTAGATAGACAAAACTGAGCATTCGGAGATATTCGCTCGGTTGGGTTGGGCCTGAACGGGGCACACGTATCCAATCGTTCCCTCATGAACAGCGAAAGTGGTACAGTTGCCTAGCATCGAGTTTCACTCCCATTTTGTCCCATTCCAATGTTTCCATGACGTTTTCGATATTGGCGGTAAATAATTTTGCTGAGATAGTATCGCCTTACCTAAACCCCTGTTTTAACATCAACGTTAATGTCGTGAATGCTGGTATCTTGGCTGTGAAATTTTTATACAGCTCACGAAGATTCTTTATATACTGAATAGGAACTCCCTGACTGTCCACAGCTTCCATGACTGCTTCTATCTTAGTCTTAGTCAACTTAGTCAAAAGCCTACCTTTAATCGATGAAAATGAGAGGGAACGGTCTTTTATACTCTTGCGATACTTCATTGAGTCTTGTTATCGTGTGGATATGGTCCATCTTACTGGATCCTTTTCGAAATCATGCTTGCTCCCATGGCTGTCCTTCGTTCAGTGTTCCGGTTCCGAGTGAAAAGTTTGTAGACGACAGACAGCAGTCAGATTGGGCGATAGTTGCTGATATCGTGGAGGCCACACTTTTTGAACAATAACACAGTTTTGCTGGTCCTCCATTCAATAGAAAGCTTGCATTCTTACAGGTAACGTGTGAAGACCCGAGCTGATGTGTTTGTGAGGACTGATGGAATATTATTCAGGTGTTCAGATCCTATGCTCTCCGAATGTGGTGTTGTTCGATTCTTATTCAACGAACTAGCATGCCAGATTTGGGAAGGGAAAACCAGTGGGGCGACTTATCCATTCTCCTTTATTTCTTTTGGCGCACGAGACCGTGGCAGTTGAAGAGTTTAGTAATAATCGTGAATGATTTTGCCTTATTCTATTCTATTCTATTCTATTCTGTTCTATTCTATTTTGTTCTATTCTATTCTATTCTACTCTTTCTATTTCTGTTTCTCCTCCGATTTTCATTCTATTTCTATTTCTAGCCTTTCTATTCTATCTAGTTGGTCTTTTCAATATTTCCACCATTCTAATTATTTCTATTTTCTATTATTTCTGTTTATCTTTTCATTAAGAATGTTGATATATTATCATAACCGACAGCTTTTCTCGAATCTGTAGCTGTTTCGTTTGCACGTCGGAATTTAGTCATCTTGGTTTTGTAATTGGAGGAGTTTCGGTGAGGTTTTCGAACGCTTTTCCTACCATCTCTGTTGCATTAAATGTAGTGGACACTGATGAGGTCAAATGACCTCCAAATGGCAAAGGCAGTTCTGGAATCAGAGCAGTGAAACCTGCGAAGGATACTCAAGTGCTTGTTGTTCCAATGAACTGTGTTTCCGCAGCATTCTTTTTCGGCTTCAACTTCTGTTACACGGAGCAGTGTACATTTGCTTATCTGGACGAGCTCCTTCACTCTTTTGTTCTGCATTTTGGTATGCATATGGATGAAGCAAATGTGACATGCAAGCTCTGTGATTCCAAATTCCCTTCGCAAATTGCACTGGACTCCGTCCACATACCAACGCATGAAGCTATGAAAGCTTATCTTGTGCAGCGACATATGGAAAAAGTCATGGATGGATCATAGAGATGTTGCTACAGTCGCAGAATGCTAGATCGTGAGATATTCGCGCAACTGTTGTACATGTGCAAACAGGCACACAAATGTGTTGTCTGCTTCGGACGGTAGAAGCTGAAGAATGAAATGACAGTTTATTGGACCAACAAGCTTTCCTTGCCTCTGCTGCTTCAACCATAACTGCTGGTGTTCTCTCTTTAGGATCGTTTGTTATCGCATGTTTGCATCGTTTTACAAGTTCGGACATGACTTGGCGGTTGTCTATAACTCATACGATTCCACAGTGCTGTATCAGCGCGAGTGTTTCTGGAGATGGATGTCATTTGTTGAATTTCGAACTCTCAGCTTTCATATTGTGTTCCTCGTCAATTTTATCAAATATGGCATCTTCCCAACATCCGACTAATGATCTGGGTAAATCCCAGTTTATGGTGGCTTTTCGGACTGTGTTTCTTCTGTTTAGCGGTTTTTTCTCCTTTTTGCGAGAAATGATATCTTGTTGGAACAAGACACATCGATTAGGCAAAACGTTCGACTTACTATGTTGTGGTTGATTAAATTAACGTAGTATCCGTTGTTATGCTACCACGTCCAGTGCTAAGAGTGGTGCTTATCAAATTTCGAGTAATCATGGATGGTCTTGGTCGTTGTGAGAAACTCAGAGAGCCGCTCTCCCTTCTGATTTCCTTCTAATCTGTGAGTCCCAGTGTGCCTTTCTTCAAACATTCTCTTGGGTGTAATCTTAGCGTTAAAATCCCCAATGGTGGCTCTAAGAAATCTATGGTCTGCTCTCCAGAAATTCTCTAAATCCGTAAAACAGTGGTTGTATTTGACTTAGTCTGGTTTTTATTCTGATTGTGTAAAACCACGTTTATTACTATCAAATAGGGAATCTAAATTTACGAGATGTTAATGTAGAAACGAAAAAAATTGTTTACTATATGACAGGTGCACATTTTCTGCACCTTATCACTTCAGAAATCGAACCTGGAATGGAAGAGATTAAGAACTACTTCAGAAATCGAGCTTGGAGTGGAGGAGAATAAGAAGCGAATAGAATTTGCGTTAGCTCTGAAGTACTGAGGAATCGTGTTTGGATGTCGATATATTTCACATCCTCTCTCTTTTTGTCAAATTTACTTTTCTTTATCACATCCCTTTTTTCACCGTCGCAGTGATAGATCGCTATCTCCAGTTAACACTAAAAAGACAGATCTACAAGTGAGACCCACTCTGGTTGAAACGTAAATAACCCAAACAGAATCTGAAAGAATATAACTTGAAATTAACTTTAATGGAATTCGTGTATGAGTTCCATGGTTAGACGTCATATGCAACAGTTGTTCCATAAAGATGAGATTACATCCACATACCAATACATGGAGCTATGAAGGCTTATCTTCGCTGCGACATGTGGAGGAAATTATGGATGGATCACGAACATGTTGCTACAGTAGCAGAATGCTAGATCATGGGATATTCGCGCATGTGTTGTATATGTGCACGAAGACACGAAAATGTGTATCTGCTGCGGACAACAGAAGTTGAAGAATGCTCTTCTCTCTTCAAGATCAGCGACTTCCGAGGACAACCCCGCCCCTGTGTTATTTTGTAGTTGGTGCAGATTGTTTAGTCGGTACGTGATGAATTTACAGGGTGAACGTTGAAGTGAAAGTATGCCTTTTTCGACGCTGTGGTTTTGCGAAATCAGCCACAATGATGCTTGGATATTTGTAAAACTCTGGACAGCAAATAGAACTCTGGAATCCTGGGATAGTTGTGCTAAAACGTTCCCACTTATGTTTAAGAAAATGAACTCTTCTCATACAAGTCCTTTACCCTTTTCTCGACTCTATAATGATAACGATCCTCGCAGGCCAGTTGACGGTGTCGATGCAGCGCCACGCTCGTGATGAGCGTCACTCACTACCACTGCGCTACCAAACCTTTTAGTATCATTATGTTTTTAAAATAGTCATAATAGAATTTCAAATTCGTATTGTATCATGTTTCCCATAATCTATGACATTCTTTCAAACATAGCGGCTGTACTGCTTATTGTTCTGTGATCAGGTGAATCTCCCTTTCCTCCAGTAGCATTATACTGGTAGCAAGCTTATCTGAAGAATTGAGGGGCATTTTAATGAGCTCTTGACTGCAGTGCAGTGTATGCACTGCATGGATTTACACGTTTTACCTTTTTTAAACTAAAAAACTTCAAACTCTATTACTACGGAATTGTTCAGAATTGCAGAATTTACCTAAGCAGTTGTAAGAAGGTCTATCTACTCAATATGCGGAACCTCAAGATACCGGAGGAGGCTCGAAATACTACTGTCGAGATGTGATGCATATATTAATCATTTGTTTTATTTATTTATTCCATTTTATGTGACCCCTGTTCACGTCTACTGTGCGGATTCTAGCACTGCTCGCATTCGATTCGTTCCCTGGCAACCATTGTCCACGAAGATCTTCCAACTTTTACGTGTGGCTTCGTTTGCTGCTTGAGGATTTTCATTCCATCTCGAGTGTCGTAGACTGCAAGTTAAGTCGATTCTCATTGGAGCCCTGAGATAGCCGGGCTGGAGCCTTTCCAGATATTTACGTTTGTCCAGCACTCGGGATCAGTTCCCTGTATTCTGCTCAAATAAAAAGGATATCGAAGAAGCTAAGTCATCGTCTTAAACATTTCAGTTTCATTTAGAAAATATTATAAAATTAACGTTTCAGTTCCAAATAAGACATGCAGCGTTCCGTTTTTCCCAATTGGAGACGTTTTTGCTGTGTCATCAGTTGAAGGTAAGTGACTTCCTTTTGTAACAATTTGCTCATTTGAAAGCGAATCAAATTGCTTTCTCGGCATTAATAGTAGGGTTTTTTATAGAATAGAAGGAAATGTTGCTGAATGCTATATCCAGTTACCTCCCACGCTCCACATAGTTCATTCACTCTTGTTGGTGAGTTCCATTAGATACTATGAATTTTTTTTCCTGGGTACATGCTTATCTTTGCTTTCAAACCTACCTTTTCCTGTTGTTTGTTTCTTCATTTATCATTACAACAGCCAGTTTTTTTATATCTTCTCAGAGGTTTTATATCCAGGATCGGACGCTATAGTTAAGTTGTGGGATCTATTCAGTAGGATTGGTGGTGGCTAAACTTGACAACTGAACGTCTTCCTTGAAATCGTGCCTTATTCTCTTGACCGACCATTCTTCTGTATTATTTGTAGGTCCCAAACGTTGATCCTATCACTTTCACTTAATATTTACTGATCACATTTGGCCAGTGCATCATCCTGTATGAATGAGAATGTAAGACAGCACAGAATTCAATGCCAGAGAACAGCGTTGCAGTTAGGGCTCTCAGTGATGCCGCAAACAAACTCTTGTGGAACGTAGGAGCGACTGAATTCTTCAGTCACCGCTTGATTTCCATATATTTGTGATGTTTTCGTTTGCTTTGGAAGTATTTCTACACTCATGTTAAACTTATACGCCTCATGTCAATAAATATGGAGTACATAAATGTTTGTCTTTCAAATAAACATAGCGCGTTCGTTCCAACTGCAGACACCTGCGGTCCGAAGTTTTGCAAATATCTCAGCAGTATTGTGGTTGTGTCACATACCTTACCCTGCCGTGAAAAAGTGTGATGGGCAGTAGATCAAAAAGCTAACATGGACAACATAATTTTAAAATTAAAATATGCGCGATAGTGCTGGTTTTCGTCAACTGTAGATGATTTGTCGATAATTAGAACTGTTCAGAAGTTGGATATTTGGTAGACTGAAAGTGAGACTACGTAAAGATGTATAGTTTGTACAAAATATCTCAAATTTAAAAAGAATAAAAGCTCTCGGCGTTGATCAATCCATGAGGGATGCGCTATGCATTCGACTTCATTAAGCATCGTTTGGAGGTGATTGAATACATATCTGGCCTTTATAATGACTCGCGGTGGCCTACCGAAGTGTCGAGCCAGTGCTGCTATCTTACCAGACACGTCTGGTAACCAATTTGCCTACACCGGATGGATGAAAGGCTTGGTGAGTTACGAGCGCCGGTATCGATCCCTGTGTGTGTTGCAGGGCGCCTCCGACCACTGCGCCACACACACGTTGGGAATCTACTAATGCATTCAACTTCACCTTAGAAACAATTACGTAGAAAACTCTGGGTTCAGCTAGGGGAAATCCTGTTTTTCAATTGCTTCCGTTCTGTAGATAACAGGCTTCAAAAAAAGAAAAGAAAAATCAACTTGTGTGACCTTGCATACTGGGAATTCGTTGTGGTAGCAGTTTATTTCGACCATTCATGGGACATTTTTGGAATTTCGGTGTTTAGATAGTCTGCGCTGTGTTAAACCATCGTTTTGATTTTGTAATTTCGACTTTGTGTGGCACTGAAAAGGATGTGTTGAATTGAAAATGTACTAAAAAGGAGTTAGGCATCGGTAAGGGTCATGATATGCCCGCCTATTCCTATGAGATTTTTATCAAGGGACAATTTGGTACAAAATCTACAAAATCGATGAAATATATCGGATGAGGAGGATTCTTTGCTGACATGTTTATCTAAGCAATGGACGTTAAAATCTTCCCCATGAACTTTAAAGCCCAAGCCAATCCAGTTGCTTTGCGATTTGCCAAGATGAAATGCGTGAACGTCGTTAATAAGGAATGGCGGTCTCGACCGAGTACTGATGTGGCCACGGATGCCAAGTGTACCGCTTCCAGTTGATGAGGAGCAGATAGAGGTCGATTGAATAAAGCACAGAACAAATAAAAAAGAGTGCCCTGAAAGATAAATACAGATGATTTATCGTCACTGGATGTGATACATCATCATTACACTTTTTGTTACTTTATCATGCCATTCCATTTAAATCAAGGCAGGTTATGTTTACTTGTGTGGTGGATGAAACGAAAGAACCATTTGTTAGGAGCAAGTGTTTCTGAATAAATTGAGCGAGCAGGTCAATGAAAGAAAGAAAGGAAAGAAGGAAAGAAGGAAAGAAAGAAAGAAAGAAAGAAATAAAGGGAAAGGAAGAGAGAAGGAGAAATAAATAACTGAATAAATAAACAAAGAAAGAAACAATGAAAGAAGGAGGAAGAAGGAAAGAAAGAGAAAGAAGGAAAGAAAGAGGAAGAAAGAAAGGACGAGAAAGAAAGAAGGAAAGAAAGAAAGAAAGAAAGGAAGAAAGAGAAAGAAGGAAAGAAAGAACGAACGAACGAACAGACGAACGAACGAAAGAAAGAAAGAACGACTGAAAAAACGGAAGGAGCAAAGTTGATTTTAAGCAAAAAGAAAACTTTGCCAAACATCTGAACATATTTAAGACATAGAAGATGTGCTGAAAGAAAAAAAAGGAAAGAAAAATAAAACTAACACCAGCGAGAGACGGTAATGTCTGCCAAAGCAAGTTCACCTGCTCCCAGTGATTTACACAGAAAATCAACAGAACTACAGCGACTGTCAACAGTGCCACTACCATTGCGGTTCCATAGACTGCTTCCTGAAATGCTTCCACCATACAGTAGCAACAGTAGCAGTGAGGTACTGCTGAAGTGAGCATAACCATTTTTGATGCTCCTTCAGGCCTTACTGAGCCCACAGGCCGTTTCTTGGTAGTAAAGTCGTCAGCAGTTTGTTGAAAGAAACGAAATGTGTTATAATTCTTTAGTGAGTTTACAGCTGGAGTACGCTTGCGTAAACTCGCATAATCTATGTTTAGCGCATGACTTTCGGTTATCATGAATTACTAGGGCGAAGCTTTTCAGCATTATAGTGACAAAGGACGAAGCGCTCGACGTTGATCAATCTAAGACGAATGCGTCGTGCATTCGACAGCATTAGCATCATTACAGAGATAGGTAAAAGCATATTTTCCCAACACAATGAATTAAGGTGTCTGCCAATAGCTTAAGACAGTGCTGATCTTCCTTTTGTATAATGTCGGTGTAAATTTACCGAGTAATCTAACATTATTTAAAAATTGCATAAACACACCTGAAAGTAAGGATATGGGCGTGGACACATTTTACAATATAAAGAATTTTGATTTCAATGCCTTTCATTTCCTAAGAACATTTCCCACGGATCCCCTTCATAGAGGAATGACATGTTGGTTAGTCACGAGGCAAAGTGGCTCGCCTCCAAGTGGTTTATAGGGGGTTCATCGCGGACTAAAAGCAACCTGTGCTCCCACACGACGAAGATGGATTCAGGAGATTGACTGTTTCTGCCGCGCCGATTTGGAACATAAATTCTGTATTTAGGGAGGTCGTATTCATGCATGCATTCGTAGGCGTGCTCTCGTTTATGGGGATTGTATCCTACGAGTCAATTCGTCCAAAAGACTACAATTAAGTGAAAGCGAAGTATAAGGGGAAAGCATTTAAGAGTCGCTTCCAAAAAAATTAGCTCCAAGTCTACTCTTGGCGAAGCCGACAAACTATACGTAGGTATCAAAAAAGCTAACCACATTGAAATAAACGGGCCTACCTCGAAAGAACTCCCAAAACGGCAGTGTAGGGCTGGACGAGTACGGAGAAGCTGTTAAAATTTCAGGACCATTCTAAGCCGCCTAAATCGCAAAGGACGAAGGCGACGATATGTACCAACAATGCACGCGCACGCACACTAGCACCTCACTCCTCCAGGGTGCAAGCAAGAAGGATAAGGCACGACGTCATCGGCCTGGCTGAGACGAGATGACGCCACCTATTCAACGGCGTCTATGAAACCGGAGAAGAACTGTTCTTCGGAACACGCGACAGTAAAGGAGACGGCGGCGTCGGCGGCGTCGGCGGCGTCGGCGTTCTCGTCAACACGAGTTTAGCCATGAACGTCGATTCATTCGAACAACTAACAACCCGAGTCGGACGTTTATGATTAAAAAGATGTGGATCAATACCGACTTTAACAATCTTCGTCGTTTACGCGCCGGCATCAAACTATGACGAAGAAGAAGTCGAAGCGTTCTATATAGACTTGGAGAAGTTCTACAGAGAACACCATACATTTCTGAAGGTCATCAATGAAAATTTTAACGACAGGATTGGACCCAAAATGTCTGAAGGACGTCACATTAGGAACTACGCACTAGAATGGAACTAGTAGGTTGAACGGCTGTCTGGGTTTTCATGACGACCAAGACCATTTATGGTAACTCGTGATTCCAGGACCACTCCCTCAACGCTGGATGTGTGAGTCTCCCAATGCAAAGTACCTTAATGAAATACACCACATCGTAGTAAATCGAAGGTTTTGCTTAACCGACGTCGCCGCCGTCCCAAAAATTTGCGTAGGATCAAACCATCGCCTCTTTCCCGCAAGATTTCATTTCATTCAGAAAGGAGAAAAACTGCTAAGTCCAAAAAAAAGAGCGAAGTCCAGCAACCACCATATAATGGGATTTATTAATTTCGTTAACGTTAGCTATGAAAGCTTACGGTTCGAAAATCATCAAGAGACGTCTGTTTCCAAAAAACACTCGAGCTTATAAGCCAGCGTGGAATCGCACGAGCTGCATGCAACCACCAACTAACGTCCGAACTTGGAAAACAATGCAGACAGGCAATAAAAGATGTCAGAGGGAGAAGATGTCAGAGGGAGAAGAGCAGCAGTTATGTTCGAAGATGGTGAGGGTGGGAAAAGCACTGCAAATTCCACCGAAGCTTCACAAATTACAAAACCAAGGTAAATGCACTCCGACGCCGAGACAGAACAGTTCCAGCTTCAAGAAAGGCAATGGAGAAAAAGTTCTGATCTTCTCAATAGCTACGTCCTCCTGTATATTACGTAAAGAGGATGGATATGCAGAACAGCCGGTTCTCGCTGCCGGAATCTGACACGCCATTTCGTCGGTAAAAAATCGAACAGCGCCAGATCCGTACAGGATAAGATTTCAACACCTGAAGAATCTACTGCCAGTCTTCATAAGCACACTGGCTCGGCTCTTCACACGTTACCTGTCAGAATGCGAGGTTCTTACCCAGTGGAAGACCAGTAAGACCATGCTATTGTTTAAGGGTGACCTCCACGATATCGGCAACTATCGCCCAATCTGCTTGCTGTCTGTCCTCTACAAACTTTTTCACTCGAGTCATCCTAAACGGGATGGACAGAATACTGAACGAAGAACAGCCATGTGAGCAAGCAGGGTTTCGAAAAGGATTTAGTACGATGGACCACATTCACATTATTATGTAACATAATAACAAGACTCAATGAAGTATCGCGAGAGTACAAAAGACCGCTCTGTCTCACTTTCATCGATCTAAAGAAGGCGTTTGACTCAATTGAGATAGAATCAGTCATGGAAGCCCTGGATGATCACGGCTTCCCCTACTCATTATATAAAGATTCTTCGTTAGCTGTGTAAAAATTAACGAAGATATCATCATTCTATAACGATATTAACATCGACGTCAGAAGAGCGGTTAGGCAAGGCGAAATCACCTCGCCAAATTTATTTACCGCCATCCTCGAGAACGTCATGCAAACAGTGGAATGGAGCCACATGGGAGTGAAAATCGGTGGTCAGAAACTACACCAGCTTTGCTTTGCTGATGGCATCGTTCTTATAACACTATAGATTAGCGAGGTGGAACAAATGTTTGCCAACTTTGATAAAGCTTCTGGAAAGATTGGCCTTCAGGTAAATGCCACAAAAAAGGATGTTCACGAAGAATAGATTCACTTGGCGTGGGCACATTCAGGCTAAACGGAATGAATGTCTCCGAATGCTCCAGTTGTGTCTATCTAGGTGGGGGACATTAACATGATGACGAATTAGCTGAGCAGAGGGAACCGAGCGGCTTGGGGAGCTTTCAAGAGCATCGAGGATGTAGTGAAAAGAACATAGAACACCCAACTCCATGCCCACCTTTTCGACTCCACGATACTTCCTGCCTTAACGTATACGTCAGAAACTTGGTCGCTGCGTGAGCAGGATATCATTCAACTTTGTTTTATACACAGTCGAAACGACGATGATAGGAGAGTTTCCTGTCGCACAACTGAGAGAAGGGATCAGAAGCCCCGAGTTATGTAAACGATCAAAAAATCAAGGAAGCCGTTCTATACGCCAAACTTTCGAACATAAGATGGGTCCGACACTGTAAACGACAACCGATGAGAAAGCCAGAAAGCCGTTACTGCTTGGATTTTTCGAGATGTAAAACGTACTGCAGGAAGACCGCCGGCTCGGTGCTTAGAGTTCTTGACGAAAATCCTAGAAGAAAGGTGTGGTGCTCGACGATTCCTTAGAGGGAGCTGAACCCACTGGGGCTACTCTTGCACGCGACTTGGGAAATGGATCATTTACTGGCGCCTGCTCGAGTCACACAAAGATCAACGAGTGGATTAGTAGGTGATATAAGTGATGGTCATTTCCACCAGTATCTATTTGAATTACCGCAATAATCTCTTTTATTCCGAAAAACGAACTTGCTTGACCTGAGTGGGTAATCTTATCAATGGCTTATCAGTTGCGACCGTTACTCTTTATCTACCGAGGATTTAGTGATATTGCCAATATAGGCGATTTAAGATTTCACTTAATGGAATGGTTTCTTCATGTGCTATCCTGTGCAACTAATGTGGAAGAAAAGTGGTTCTCAGTAACAGATCTTTCTTCTGATACGGTTTTGAATTGTTTCAGAAACGAAACCTTACCATTGGAAGGTTGTGGATAACCCCATATGATCTTCCTTTCGGCATGAGTGTTTCACTCCTGAGATAAGCCCTTTCCTGAGCACTTTGAACTATTCCACTTTGTAATGGGCTATCGAAAGAGATCGTTAATAACTCCTTTCTTTCCAACACTGTATTAAAAGAGAACAATCAGAAATGTCTAGTATACTAACCAGCATGAACCATCGAGTCGATGTAAGAAGAAAGTGGAAGTCAAAGGCATAAATCGTTAGAATTGCTGACGATCCCACCAGTCCCAAAAAGACATATCACCACTGCGATTTCTTTTTTCAGAAGAAACGGCACGACTTTCAACGATCAGCAACAGTGACGTGCCCAGCGCTGCCTACAAACAAATGGTTAAGAGCTTCTTATATTGTGCACTGAAGAAAACTTTTTTCTCTATGTTGTACAGGTAATCTGGGCTCTAACTCTCTCAAGAAAGTGCTCGGTTTTCCTGCGTGTCGAAGATCGGTGTACAACAGAAATCACCCACTCCACATCAGCGCCTTCATCCAAGTTGGGAATCGGTTGAGAATATTCACTCTGCACTCCAGCTAAGAATGAATCTAAGCGACAGATCAACACCGACTTGAAAGAGACCAAAATCCCCCTCAATACGAACAATCAAGATGTGGCTTTCGAGGTGCCGCAGCAAAAACGGTTCGTCAGCCAAATCACAATCAGTTGAAAATCTTGTGGTTCCCGCACTGTTTCTGAAGACGTGCCATTTTATGAGACCATCCTCGATAGGTCGATCGACTGCTCTACTGATCCGCTGTTGTCACAAGAATCACTACTGTTCTGGAGGAATTCGAATCAAAACTCAGCAAACCTCCACCCAATCCGCAAAAGCTGACAGATTCCTTTGATCAACTCCTCAGAACACCATTACGGTGTTATTTCGAGATTTCAGGGAAAAACGGCTTGATCGGCAGGTAATACTTCAGTGTTCACTTGCCAGCTCATCGGTTTGCGGTAGACGGATGGAAAGCTTGGTGAACCAGGGCGCGCGATCGAATTAGGGATCGATCCAATGTGTATTCCAGCCACCCCTAACCACTGCTCGATTCTCTATGAGACCGTTTGCCTTCACCGTCTTTAACAGACGATAAACACGGACATCTCAACGTGCATTACGATAGTAGGTTTATTTTTAGTCGCATTTCAGAGAGAAATATCGATCTCCTAAGGTTGAATGACCAAGAAGTAGGAGGATCTTCCACTACATATCGTATTTTGGCACCCAGCAAAGATCAACCAATTACGGCAGTGCAACAAACTATTGAGAGGCCTCTGAAGAAAGAGATGAGCTCAGCATCGAGAGAAGCTTCTTTTTTCCACAGATTTGCAGCGATAAGACTCAATGAGGTGATGCAATGTTCTGTGAAGGGAAATTGAGAGTTGGTAATCTCGTATTAGGAAGACCAGCTTAGACGCCATCCCACATGTACAGTTCTGGAAGTCTAAATCTTTCTGGATTCTTATGAAAAGCTTCTTATTTGGGAACGGGAGTGACAAGTGGCAAGCCTCCTGCGGAAATTGGACACCTGTCAGTTCCGTTCGGTTGTCGCCACGGATTCAACCGCTGTCTATTCTGACATATTCACGAAAAATCTCAAATAATAAATCCTTGCTCCAATATGAATGAATCTGTAACCAGTGTACAGCTATGTCGTCCTTTTTATGGCTATCGAACTCGTACCGGTGACGTTCTTAATATTTTAAACTACAAGTGATTTCGACTACAGCCACAGTTTAACTGAATTCAATGCCGATTTGTGCTCCACAGATCAAACCCGCTGACGGATGATTGCTGATGGCAGCGTTAGGTAGAAAACTAGCTGGGAGAAATACGAAGCAAAGGGCCTCAGTGATGCAGTGTGTAATACGCGTGCCCTCAGGCAGGGTAATCGTGATTAGATCTGGCCCGGGGTCCAAGCTTTGCGATTATCTCAGCATCGTTATCAACCTTCGAAATATTTGGTCTCTTTACCATCGACACAGGAACCCCCGAGACGACAATGTTAACCAAAGTTTCCCAGCTTTTCACCCAAAGCATTCGCCAGCCATTACTTAAAGTTTGCTTTTTGTGAAGAGGATTCCACCACGACGCCAGCAATTCCTGTGATTAGTAGACCAACCGAGACGTAAAAGACCAAGTTGCTAGTAATTATACTCAAACCTAACAAATCGTTGCAATAAAGTAATCTTGTAGTTTCTTTTTTTTCCACAATGAGTAAGTTTTCCTCACCAACTCAGTAAACTTCAGAACATGTCTCTGATTCATAATTCCAATGTCTTCGCCGCTTCGTGAAGTCTTAAAAAAAAGCTATACGTGGGTCATTTGTCTTTTGTCGTTTTCTTTTCTTAGGACATCGATCCATGGGATAAATACGAAGTTTGACGGCATTGCGATGAACACTTTATTAATACTAGCACTACCTATGATGAGTTTTCCCCAAACTGTGTTGACACGTTATCGCTACTAGCTCAGGTGCACTAATCCTATTATAGAGAGGAAACATAGAAACATATGGGTTTTCTTTGACCCATAGAGAAGTTCACAATTCATGCGATACAAATTGATTCGACAGTAACAGTGACAATGTCAATAACAAAAAGAGAGCAAAGAAGTCATTGAAGATTTGAAAACATGACCATTGTATGGAATCACAATGCAAAATCTATGGGAATACAACTGAGAGTGATTGCAGGTGAGTGGCAGCGGATACGAAGATAAAAACCAGATCATACTGGTTTGGTGAGAGCAGCCGATTACCTCTCTAAGGGCTTTAATGGTCTCGCTTTTAATCGCTGTAGTGCGAGCGGATTGAAATGCAGATAAAGAGGTCTCCATCAAAAATCTTTGAAAAACACAGAACTTCTCAAGACGTTTTGCAAAAGTGTGTTTTTTGGTTGTTCATTTAACTGATTAACCAGAAAAGCTTACAGAAATATGAAACGATAGAGCTTCCGACATCGATCAATTCCTGACGCATGTTCCACGAATTCAGCTTCATTATTAACACTGATACTTATTTACTTGATACTTGAATGGCCCGTCCTCACTGGTTGTGCGGGCCCCAGCATAATGCCTACTTTTCGAAGAATTGCTGGTTAAGCCATTGTGGTTCCCAGAATCCCGAGGTCAGGCTGGCCAAAGTCTGACCCATTCTTAACATTGTAGAGTTCACGATGTATACCTTTTATCTACTCCACATTTGTTCTTTACAGCAGGGCATTCAAATTATCTAAAATACAACCACAATGATGCTGAGATATTTGCAAACTTGGATTCCAGGCCATATCGAACCGCGACCACCCTTTCCGCGGGCTCACGTGTTACGCCAGGCACCACTGAAACCTTCGTTTTGCATTTCTCTCAGCCAGTCTTTTCATCTTCTCGTGTTAGCTTGATAATCTTGGAAGCTACTCATCATTCTTACCGAGGCTAAGAGTTTTTTAAAATATTACGTTTTTAAGCTTTCAACGCAATTATGATAGCCACAGACACCAACGGTATTAACATCATATCCTAATGGAGAAAATCTCGCTTGTTCAGTAGGACTTGTATTTCAATTAATGAAGTTGCCATAGGAAAACTCAAGAAGACCTCACTTCTTACCATTGTTCCTTGTTTGATATCTTTATCTCAAAGGTTCTTTTTTAGCTTTTTTCGGCTATTGAGCTAACACGAGGTTGGTTAAAAAAGTTTTATTCGGCTAATGTTTTGTCGTCTTCATCGTCTTCAGAGCAGGATTGATCGGAGTCGATGGTCCGCAACTGGTTGTTTTCGCGATGTGGATATTTCTCGTCGAAACGAGTCGAATCTTTTGAAGTAGAGCACCTCTCAAATGAACTGTTTTCACTAAAAGCGCTCTTTTGGTCATGATGTTTGTTGACTGGTTGCTATCCATTTGAAAAGTAACAACTGTTTTGACTTATTATTTACTGCCTACTCTTTTTAGCGGCAGGTTATGCGTTGCGAAATATAACTTTAATGATGCTGAGATATTTGCAAAACTCTGGACCGCAGGTGCCTATGGTGGGGAACGAACGCGCTATTGTCCTTTCCGGGGAGTAGCGCACTCACCACCACACCATGCGGGTCCTTCGTTTCGCCTGTCTCTCAGCTAGTTCTATTGATCTTTTGCCATCAGCAATCACCCGTGAGCGGGATTTGATGAGATTGCGTTCGTTCCCCACCATAGGCACCTGCGGTCCAGAGTTTTGCAAATATCTCAGCATCATTAAAGTTATATTTCGCAACGCATAACCTGCCGCTAAAAAGAGTAGGCAGTAAATAATAAGTCAAAATTGTGATTATAACTGCAGCCTCAGCTTAACTGGGTTCGTTGCCGATTTGGGCCCCCCCAGATCAATCCCGCTCACGGGTGATTGCTGATGGCAAAAGATCAATAGAACTAGCTGAGAGACAGGCGAAACGAAGGACCCGCATGGTGTGGTGGTGAGTGCGCTACTCCCCGGAAAGGACAATAGCGCGTTCGTTCCCCACCATAGGCACCTGCGGTCCAGAGTTTTGCAAATATCTCAGCATCATTAAAGTAACAACTGTATTCTTTTAATCTGTTCAGTTGGTGAGTTGCAGTCCACGTGAGCTTGGCTAATTAGTTTCTTTGTCAGTTTATTGTTCTCAAATCCTTAACTATCTATGAAAGATTACGCCCAGGACCGTCCTTTTCGACTACACCCTAGGCAGCACAGAACATGCTCATATTTGCGTGATGGTAGAGCTGTTAATACTTACCACTTGGTCTCTTGTATGGCACGTCTTCACTAATGCGGACCATACTACATTTTCCACACATTTCTTTCTCACGAAATCGTCGTCCATGGTGATGGCCAGCTTCGAATGCATTGAAATCGGAGGGCGTCGTTCCTCAATCCTTAGCCGTTAACACTTCTTCAAACTATTTAGATGGACGTCCAAGACGGCACTTCCGTTTTCTTGAAGTCCACCCCACCTCTCTTTTTTCCATCTGTCATCTGTCTCTCTTATTATGTGACCAGCCATTCTGTGTTTCGCTATCAATAAATATTCCTCTGTATTCCGGAAATAGGATGGGTCTCAGTGATCTAAGATGCGCAACCCGGTTAGACGTTGTGAGCTCCGGTTAGATTTCAAAAGACATCGTTCGAGTGCACGGTGGGCCATGAGCGGATGCCTTCTTTGAAGTATCAGCCCATGTCTCTGCTGGATAACAGAGCGCCAGGAGGACTGTTGAGTTGAAAAGATGACCGCGGAGTTTTGACTTCATTAATTGGTCGGTGGCTTCTTTGACAGGCCTAAATGAGATTCATGCTGCTTTTCCTTTTCTACATAGTTCCTCCTTCATGATGTTCTCGTGTTCATTGAAGGACCAACGTCTACATCCAAAGAGATTTATTCACTTTTGCAAACGGGTTCTTCATGAACTGGGTCTTCGTTCTATGTTGTTAAGATCATCGATCATCGTCTCCGTTTTATTCTTCCGACGCTCACATTAGCAGTGACAGTTTCAAGAAAGGAAATGGAGAAAAACCATTCAAGATTACTCCGATCTTTTTACTAGAAACGTCCTCCTTCTCTCACATAAAATTAAAGAGTTCGAAGATGTCGTCCCAACGATTCTCTCTTCCGAAATCCGACACGCTGTTTCTTAGGTGAGGAATCGAGCAACACCTGGTTCGAACACGATAAGACCTTAATACGTGAGGAATCTTCTACCAGTCCTCATCAACACAGTTGCCGGATTCTTCATATGTTACCAGTCAGAATGCAATGTTGCTATTCAATGGAAGATCATCAAGACCGCTTTGTTGTTAAAGATTAGTGACGTCCACGGTATCGGCAACTGTCAACAAAACACTCCGCTAGGCATCCATACGGTAAGAAATCATAATGGAGAAGATTTTGAAGTAAAACTCACTGTCCTCGCAAGGGAGTCTAAAATATTGGCTAGTAAAATTCTTTAAGCGTCTTGGACGAATTCCAAAAATATAGGAATGAACCGCGAGGAGTGCCTATGATCACCCGTGACCTTGCACTATACCTCAGGCTGAATTTTGACCCGAAACGGAGACATTCCTCGCCCATTAGGGCTCTGTGCGGCTGGTCTCCATCAAATAACTGGAGCACTTATAGTGTACAAGACGGTGACTGTTTAAAAGAAGTTGTTTCTTAGGAGAATGAAACTTATGTGTGGAGTTCATTCGGTTTGAGTTACGAAAGTGTTTGTATGAGTAGACCGCGTGTTAAGTTGACCTTCCAGACTCTGATGAAGGCGAAATCGGCGAAACGTCAGCCGTTGTGAATAAATATTGTCAACCTCGTGTCTGTTCATCAAGAAAACATGGAGTATAGAGAGCATTCTCTGTGGATATGCTCTAACTTTCCATGTCAGCTTATGTTCCCTTGTTGAGTATGAATAGTGCTTAATGGTAGCTAGTCTTGTCTTCTCATGCATTTCGAAAATTTATGGACTACACAAGACACTAACTGGAAAGGACTTGGTAAAATACATTTTCGAAAGTACAACAATGTTCGCCCACTCCAGAACCTCTGCGTTTCAAAACCTTAGTGCTATTTAAAAAATAGCACCACACTGTAAAGCGCTACACAAAGGACAAGGGTAGCAATATACGTTTATCCAGTCCTTCCAGGATTCTACTAACCTTGCACCTGTCCATAGCTGTTTCTCTTCACATCTACTTTGCGGATCCCGGCAATTCTCCGATCCATTTCGTTTCCTCGCATCCATCGTCCACGAAGGTCTTCCAACTTTCTACCTGTGGCTTCGGTTGCTGCTTTAGGATTTTCATTTCATCTTGAATGTCATAAAATGCTGGTCGAGCAATTCTAACAGGAGTTCTGAGATAGCCGGGCTGGAGCGTTCCCAGTTGGATTGCAGAGAGTGGTTTTTTCCCCAGACAAGTCCGGTACCAATTTCTCGACCCCGGAAGAGTGAGAGGCTTGGTTGGCCCAGTGCGGAATCGAACAGCACCATGCTCATGATGACGGACATCACTACCACTGTACTATCCGCCCCATGCTTTTTACTCCTTTTTACCAAGTCATACATGAAATCTCTCTTTTCTCTACTGCTGCTTGGCACTTAGTGTGCGATGTGACTTGAGTTTCACTCACGATACTTTCTACTTTAGACAAGCATATCTCATCACGAAGCGAGCTTATCTTCGTCAATAGTACACAGTATCGCTTGTTATACTACGGTGAAATCCTGATTTTATGGAGCCCAAGCTTCACAATTTTTTCACCTTTCGTGGTCCACACTCGTAATTCGAAAATGGAAGCATTGTCGTTACCTCTAGATCGTTTGGCATTTCAGATATTTAATTTTTTGATTTTATTTATTCGAAAATTTCAGTTACAAGCAGCTTTAAAAACCAATTTTTTTATTTTTATTTTTTTATTTGACCCGTCTTCATCTCTACTGTGCGGGTCCCAGCACTTCTCACACTCAGTTCGTTTCCTCGCATTCATCATCCACGAAGACCTTCCAACTTTTACATGTGGCTTCGGTTGCTGCTTGAGGATTTTCATTTCATCTTGAATGTCGTAGAAAGGTGGTCGAGCAATTCCCCTGGAGTCCTGAGATAGCCGGACTGGAATGTTCCCAGTTGGATTGCAGAAGTGATTTTTTCACAGACTAGTCCGTTGACAATTTCCCGACCCCAGAGGGATGAGGGGCTTAGTTGGCTCGGAGCGGAATCTCCTAGCACCGTGTTCGTGATGACGGGCATTACTACCACAATCCGCCCCTTTAAAAACCAAATTACAGTTTGAAAGAACTGTGCTGGCACTTAAACATAAAACGCTTGGAGTCTCATCTCAGAGTCTAGTTCGAGTGTCAAAGTATGTCACGCTTTTAGCTTCCCCAAGGGTTCTAGCGCCTCGCTGCAGAAGATACTTTCCAATTGCTAACGTTCATCCCTATCTTTTGCACAATCTTTGGGTGTTGATCACGGTATTACGTATAAATACGTGCACCTGTTAATCTCGCAATATTGTTAATGTTGTAATAAAAATTTTTTATACAAGGGTCAGCACAAAGCCGACAATCAAGTCAATGTCTTGCACGCTTCAACAAAAAATCTTTATTTTAAGCCCCGTCTTCTTATGGTTACATTGAGTCCGTAGTCGCAGTGAGGTCGAAATTGCTCCAGATTCCGCAGACTAGCATGACGATAAATAGTGAGACCAGCCAAATGAGGGCGATTACTGAAATTCGGGTTCTTTGTTGATAATACTGGTGTGCTATTGCAGTCGTGGAGAAAAACACAGAAAAAAAGTAAGCAACTGCTTTTTGTTGGTTTCGTCTTTCTTCTATATGACCCGTGATCATATCTACAGGGCTGATCCCAGCACTTCTTGTTTTCGATTCGTTTCCTTGTATTCATCGTCCACAGTGGTCTTCGACCATCTAGCGTGTTGTTTCGGCTGCTACTTGAGGATTTTATCTTCTTTATGAATGTCGTAGAATGCTTGTCGAGTTGGTTCCTTTTGTCAACCGAGCTAGGACGTTCCCCACTTGGATTGTGGAAAGCGTTGGAAGGAGGACGAACCAACACCTCCTTCCTGATGGACTGCGCCACTAACCGCTATCGCCCTCTACTATCGTTGTTTTACTTATTACCAGAACTAGTAAATTGAAAATGTGATAACGGTTCCGCGGAACAATACAATGTTAGCAGGTCGCCTGTGCATGGAACGTCTGGCAACAGCTATGGTGTCTCGCTCCCTCTAGGGCTATCCACACTCAGCAGGACGTCACCTTTTTTCGTAATATGCAACCGCCTTAACGTCACACAATGTCACTGGAAGCGAAATTGCGAAATAAGAGAAAGTGAGCTTCCAGGTAGGACATCAAAGCTCCGAATTAGCTCACTTCTGAATGACTGCATAGGCATGAATAAATAAGACATTGCACTACAATACAAAAGCGTAGAACAAAGCAGCTATGAACAAAAATGATGGCCACCCCCAAATTCCTAAGGTGCCAATCTCTCTGACGTGCAAGAAGAAATAGTCATCTTCGTCACGAAGAGGGGAACTAATTCCAGTACATCTCGTGCTGAAATTGTCAAGCTGAAGTGGTGGACAGTTGGACAGTTAATGAGGTACGTCAGACTCAACACTTGTTATCGACTAAGGTGAAACAATAGAAGCATAAAGCTCTCGGCGTTGATCAATCCCTGAAGGATTCCCATGCATTCGACTTCATTAAGCATCGTTAGAGGTGATTTAATGCATATCCGCCTTTTACAATAACTCGCGGTTGCCTACCGATATATCGAACCAGTGCTGCTATCCTCCTAGACAAGTCTGGTACCAATTTGTCGACCCCGAGGGTATGGAAGACTTAGTGGGTCGTGGGCGCGGGGGTTCGATTCCACGTCTGTTTTGAAGGGCGCCTCCGACCACCGCGCCACACGAGCCCCCAGTAACAGCGCGTTATGCATTTGTTTCCCGGAAATTGCACATGCAATCTAAGGACCTGCTTCATCAATATCGATTTTTTCGTCCTATTCAGTACAAGACTTCAGGGTGCTCCTCATTCTTGAATCCAGAAGCGACCAAATGGCACTTAAACATTCAAATGTTTATCGTTTGTAGATAAAAAACTTTATAATGAAGTTCTACTAGTTTTTATTTACATCAGAGTACATCTATGATCCATCAGTCGGGACAACCTATAGAGGAGAATCTTACACATATGTCAATTCATTCCTGAGGGAAAAATCAGCATAGGAAACAGCTGAGTGGACATTCTCCGACTTCTGAGTGCGATTACTGTACGATATCACAGTACTCACCTATGGATGCACAGCAAAGTGTGCCTTCAATGCGCAGCAAATAGTTTTGTGATTCATAGCGATCCTTTCTTCTTTTTCGTTTCACGACCGTTTTTCCTTTTTTTCCCTTTGCCTTTCTTCTTGCCTTTTCCTGTTGTTGTTCCACTAGTCTAAATTAACTTAAGATACTTTTGAAAACTACAAAATGTACGCTACAAAACTGAATAAAGAATCTAGTGCTACAAGAACTAGATGGAGCACGAAATCCATTTTCTTGCCCTTTTCTGGTCGCACGGTCGCGATTTTGTGGTTCTTTTTTCGGGAAAAGTGGTTCTGCTATATTTTCTGAACTGAATAGATTGCCGTCGTACACATATCCTTAGTGCAATTAATCACAGCCTAGCTTGTACAGCAGCGGGAGAAACTCAGTTCGTCTTCTCCGAAGGCTCGAGCCCCCGAAATGCTTCTCTCTCCAGAAAAACACGAACAGCTTCGTGCTTTTTAGTGCTCGGTCCTTTATTTTTAACGTGTTGGCGAGTATCAGCAGCCGTTATAATTCGGAGACCTAAGTATACTCACATGATAGGTTACTATCCTCTCCTGGAAAAGACGTGGAAACCATCCGGTGAAAGCGATTCAGAAACGAATCCCATGATTTTCCTCGTACGTGGCTGCAGGTTTTTGGGCGAATTGAGTTGCAGAATACAATCTGCATATAGACGTATACATCCACGTACGGAATTTGATGAACATGTAAATGAGGCAAGACGAGAGATAAAAGTCAATCCGGCGTGCAAGGAACAGGAAGTTATCGTCTAAATTCACCTCTGTCTAACTAATGGTGTGAATATGGTGACTTTTGCTCCGTGTTTAGCCTCCCACCTAGCGACGCGACACGTAGCCTCGTGGTAAGGCGTTAGAGATATCCCACATGTTGAGCCGAACGGTGGCGTCAGTCGTAAACAGTTCTAACGAATTGAGTATTGACCGATATACATTTGTGAGCACATCGAGTTCATCAAAACGGAAATGTTTAGCTAGTAAGAAGTAATGCTGTTAACATTACAGCTAAAACTAATAACAAGAGTGATTACATTCAGAGGTACCCATTGAATTATCCAACTCATGAGTGTTTTCATCACCCTACTCGTAGTCATGGATATTGACCAAAAATGTTAAGATTATCGAACAAAAATTCTATTTTAGTCGTACTCTTGGTGGTATGACGGCTCTCTGAGTTAGAAGCCTAAGGGTGTGATCTGTTACTCGGTTCACATTAATACATAAACCAGTTCAAAATATCACGAAAGCAGCTCCCGCTTATTCGGGTTGGCGCCTATTTTCCTATTTTGTGTTATTTCCTTTCTAAGAACGAGCCCTAACACAAGGTTTTATGTTTCGCCCCCAGCACATTGCTATACATAACCTGTTATGTGGGATAAGTCGTGCTCATCCAACGATGTTCGTTGGCACCGAAACTGACTGCCTGATACGACTGCTCCTACTAAATATATTGGTGACGTCATGTAATAAATTGCTCTGAGAAACGCAAAACTCGCTGTGGAATCGCCTCCTGTGGTTGAGCCCTTTTTGTTTCTGCAGACCGCTGATTAGATCCATCATTGCCGATCCAGTAGCTTTTTTCATTTCCCGCTGTATCACCACCTACATCTCTAAACAATAACAGAGATGACGTGCGAATATCGAGTAAAAGGCACGTAAATAATTTGTGCTATGTGGAAAAAGTGGAACTGATTAGTTGAGTGGATGTCCGTTCAGCGCTTGCTTGGTCTTATGAGGAGGGTTGCCCACCACCCCTCGGCCCACACATCTACTATTTAGAGCAGCATTATTCTGTGCTACGCTCTGTTCCTCAACACATAACGGACGCGCAGCTTTTCACTGCTCCATGCTTTTGGAAACACTCCTAATTTTTCGGACTTTCTAGTTTCTTGACAATAAACAGTAATCGATGACTGGAAGACTCGAAGGGTTGTGAACGTGATATGATTGTTAAAGAGAGTTTGCTCTGTCGTTCTGTGGGTGTGATTGATAAGCTTGTCATTATTTCTCATTTTAATGTGGTCCATTTTACTGGGACCCGTGTTGCGCAGTGGTCGGAGGCGATCTGCAACACACACTTGTAATCGATCTACGCGTCCATTGTCCGCCAAGCCGTCCATCACTCCGGCGTCAACAAATTGGTACCAGACTTGTCTGGGAGGATAGCAACACTGGCGGTAGGCCACCGCGAGTCATTGTAAAGGCCGGATATCCATTCAGTCACTTCCAAACGATGTTTAATGAAGTCGAATGCATGGTGCATCCGTCAGGGCTTGATCAAGGCCGAGAGCTTTTTATCCCTTTTTACTATGGTCTGTCATACAAGCACATTGCGGCCAGCGTTTAGAAGTGTTTTGCAAAGTATGCCGTGTCTATCTCGGTATTTATTTATTCCACCACGTTCCATACAGTAAATATGGTCCGCCATAGTGACTAGACATGAAATAACAGTGAATTACGAGTCAAATCACCAGTCATTATACTGGTTCGAGAAAAAGGTTCTTGTTGATCATTGAGTGTAGAGAAAGGCTTTTTTGGTGCAACACCTTTGCATTGCTCGGCAGCCGATGGGCTAGGATGGGCGAAGAAATTCTGCGCACTAAAACAAACCATCAAAAAAGAAATGACCCCCAGAGGCATCATATCGACCAATCGGGACGCCAGATGTGAAGATGTGAGTTCAATGAGCCGTTATGTGCTAATGAAGCTCTTCGCATCCTCAAAAATTTCTAACGAAAGCGAAAATGTGAACGTCCGTTGAACAAAACTCACGTGAATGACACTGGGTCACCACCAGAGGCACTCGCTGTGGTTTTCTTTCCCATCACGGAGCTCCTAAAGAGTTCATTTTTATATTGACTTTTTATCACCGTGCTTGGAATCAGCGGCGTTTGTAACGACTTCACTCACCGATCTAGGTAAGTGAACCGTGCACTACGTGTTCTTCAGGTGAAATAAGAGTTACTACGACCGCCTCGACAGATTTTTGCAATATTCTGAAAGGATAAAGATATCCTCGAAAAAAATTTTTATGGTGAACACATCAATCGAGTAGAGCAGTCTGCTTTCTATCCACAAAAATAGCTGAGAAGAAAGCTGTTCTTGCGAATGGGCTGTTTAAGACGCAAGGATTTATTTCTGAATAATGCGCGGTAATTCGCAGGATTTACTATCGATTAACTTTGGCGCTGGGTACTAAATTAAAGTTTAGCTCTCAAGTTACCTCTGTCGAGGAATATTTGACCAAACAGATTGTGAATCAACTCCACCTTTCCAGGCTCTAAAGAAGGTAGAATTCCAGGAGAAGTCAGCTACTCAGAAGACTGCAGTTTTTTTCACATTCTGAATGCGGAGAATTTTGGTCTTCATGGATGCTGTGATCTGAAAAAAGCGTACCAGATTAACTGGCACTGACACGTTTCTGTAAGAAGCCAATAAGATGGAAATACCAACGAGTCCGAATGGATGTTTGTCAGACAGAAGGTATTAGAGGAAGATATTTGTCAAATCAAGGTAAAAGAGACGTGTACAGCGCAGTAGTTAGAAGTACCGTACACACGTGATCCTTGGCTTGAGCCCAGGGTCAGCCAAGGCATCAGTCTGTTCGAAATCTGTGAAATGATATCAGATTTATCTAAAGAATAGGCCAAATATCTATTCAACCAAGTCCGCGATGCTATGTATGGGATAGAATGCATGGCGCCTCCTGAAGGGATTGGTCAACACTGAGCACTTTATTTTTTATTCGTCAAATCTGCACATTAAGATTGCTTTGCAACGATTGTAATATACATAGTTCTCCAGGGATAAATGTAATCCTAATATCAAAGTATTTAGGTGTTAGTTTTGAATTGAATCATCAAGGAGTGCTTATAAAAAACTTGTCGTTCACTAGTAGACTGAAATATATCAACACTACGATTCTTTACTTACTCGGACACTTCGATAGCCTGTCCTCACTGGTTGTACGACCCTGAGCATAATTTCCATTGTATCTGAGTTTTGTTGAATTAGTCACTGTAGTTCACTGGCGTTCTGAGAGCAACCAGGCGAAAACCTGACCCCAGGTCGTCACCACCACAGGAGGTCGCCGGCCTTGTGGATCAGAGGGAGATTTGCCACCATGCGACTAGTTTGATACCCGGACGGTAGTGGTTCCTGATTTTGGTTTACTCTTAGCTGGGCTTCCCGCTGAAGACGCCGGACTGCTTCTCAGCTTGGGAGACCCTGCTGAAGAGATGAATCCTTCCGCTTTAGGTAGGTGCGCAAAACCCAGGAACACCTCCCAGCCACGATGAGGCGGTAAACCGTTGGGAGATACGAGATGTTTTTTTAGGTCGAAGCAATTACGGTATGGTGGCGCTTTCATTGTGTTGCTATTTTCCAGTGCGCATGTGGAATCACATGAAATCCAAACATTCCCTAGATCATTTACAATACCATGCTGTCATAAAAAGAACATTAATAAGCTCCGCACAGAAACTGGTACTATAGATAAAAAGGATATCATGTTGTTACAGGAATAAAAAGGATGTCATGTTGTTGCAGGAATAAAGGTCGACTTTAAGCGGCAAACTTGGTTGATTGCTTCATCTGATGTAACAAGACGGTGTAAAACCAGTCTTACAGAGCTCATAGCAGCACTCACATCCGTCGGCACGGTTTAATTCTCATCTGAGCTCGGGTATAATGTTCTTGGCAGTTGGGAGCAATTAGCCAACCGTCGTCGAATGAGGTTCATGGAAGGAAAGAAGCCGAACTCCTAGGAATTTTAGCTGGTGCTCGATATCCCCACCAAGCGGTCAATGACTCCACATGTGGGGCTTGCTATGGTGAAATGAAGACCTCTCGAGCTAAGATCACATTTGCGATGACGTAATGAAATGAATATACAGTTCTTGAACATTTTGCTAGCGGTTCGTCGTTCATATAAAGCAAAGGAAAAGGACAACTTAAGAATTTGTCGTTCACTGATCTAGTCACTCCTACGAGATTTCCTATACAGTCATTAAAGACAGCTGCGGAATCAGCGTCGGTCGTCTCCATTCTTCTGATAGGTAGGCGGATGAGAAGCTGATAGGAATGGACTTGTGGTGCCGAAGAAATACGAACACGGACAGGTGATATCAGCACAGTGAACTCCTATTGATTACCAGCGAGTATGTCCGCTAGTCTTTCACAGTTTTTTTTCTCTTATTCCTTTCTTTAGTACAATTGTCTACCACCGTCCTGGTACCAAACTAGTTGCATGGTGGCAAAACTCTCTCTGATGCACAAGGACGGCTGCTACCTGTGGTGGTGACGACCTGGGTCAGACTTTGGCCTTACTGATCTCGGGACTCCAGGGAACCGCAGTGGCTAAGCCAGCAAATCACCGACAAAATGGAGAGTATGCTGGGGCCTGTACTACCAGTAAGGACGGGCCATACAAGTATGCTAGTAAGTAAGTAGCATTGTAAGCCGTATGTGCAGTCGTTGTACCTCAATTTTTATTCGGATTTCATGATGATGGACTGGAAGATTATTACTGAATGAAAACGTAAGTAGAGGGGAAAAAGGCGGAATACATTGAAGTAAGGAGACGCAAAACTGCTGCAGAACGGGACGACACACTGCGAAGTTGATCACAATTATAGAAAGGTTACATTTCCACCGTTACACCGTTACAGTTAAAATCTATGTGGAATGTCGGACAGTTTTAATTTCGCTCAGAATTAGTTCTAGATATACTTGTTATAGGAGACGTCTCTTCTTCCCAGTCCCAGTGCTCGTACATGCGAATTTTGCTCTCCTCGCGAATCTGAAACAATTTTTTCGATTATTCTGCGACACCCGGATATTTATTCTGAACGTACAGTCTCTAGGAGGTTATAGAACTTCGAGTAGGGTGGGGTGTCTTCAAAAACCAGAGCGTCAATCCATGTTAACAATGAATTATACTGTGGTGGTGTGTCACATAGGAAATTCTTCCGACCATCGCCTTCACGTGCTGCTTGCTTGGCTGCGTACACCTGTGCACGGTCTGAAAACAGGTAAAGTTTTCCTCGATAGTGGAAAATTACAGGAGCGCAATAAGAACAGTATTGTAACACCGTTCTTTTTTGTTAGGCTACTTCTGCATTTCGATGACCGTTCTCATTTTGTTCACATTTTCAATTACAAAAAAATGATGTTGCGGTTCCTCCCAACACTTTACCGCCTCATCGTGGCTAGGAGTGTACCTGGATGTCAGGCTGCCATGTACAGCGCAGGGATTCTTCCCACCGGCAGGGTCTCCCAAGCTGAGAAGGAGCCCGGTGTTTCATCAGGAAGCGCAGCTAAGAGTAAACGATTACCAGGATCCACCACCATCTTGGTATCAAGCTAATCGATCGCATGGTGCCAGATTTCACTCTGATCCACAAGGGCCGCGACTGCCTGTGGTGGTGACGGCGTGGGGAAGACCTTGCCCAGGCTGACCTCGGGATTCCAGGAAACCACAATAGCTAAACCACCAAAACTCAGAAAGGGTGGAGGTTATGCTGAAGCCCGCACAACTAGTGAGGACGGGCCACCCAAGTATCCAAGATGCTGCGGTTATAGTTTACTAGTCAAGTCCTGCTGCATTTTTACAGTGCTGTAGAGTTCCGAGTTTCTGAATTTATCGTATTGACAAGTCCACTTCACTATAGGAAAATAGGAGCTCCATAAACATTGGTATTTGGGTGGATGTGGAAGAAACAGCATCTACGAACGAAATTTATCTTTTCATTTTCATTGAGCCATAAAATCATGGTGTATGTTAAAATGCGATCACTGAGCTGCAGTTTGGGGAGGACTAGAAACGCACGCTTATATTTGAGCAACAATAATGATTTTTGAACTATTCTGATATTATGTCATACCAGTTACAAGTCGCCATGGTAAGCTGCCTTTGGTGATTTCGATCAACATGTAGAACCAACTCTCTATATCGTCCCGCCTGCTAAGATCCTAAAGAGTTCGGAAGCATAATTTTAAGCAATATGAACTTGTAAATGTTTACCTATAGTAATGATGGTATTCCTCGGTGTAAAACTACGATCTACAAAGAACGCCTTGGGTCACACCTCGCAGAGTCAACCAAACTGAGAAGTTGGCATATTTCTGTACGGAGGCCCATTTGGTTATAAACTAATCGTTCCGTCGTGAAGCAGACTAATGTAAACCACCCATCGACATGGTCCACTAATGGCAAAGGATCTTCTCCACTGCTTTGCAGTGTACAAAAAAGAAATTTCGAACGGAAAGGACACACACATTTATAGGAAACACCTATCAATACTCGCTCTATTAACGGTTTTCGTTCTCCATAATTGGTGGAAGGAGCTAATGGAATAGGGTGATGCTCAATTCACAGACCCAATCAAGTCAGTGTGAATGATATTCGACTAGGAGGATTACATCTGCACGCGTTTTGAAGACGAGATGAAGAGAAGATAGAGAGGAGACGGAGAAATGATGTGCCACACGTCGCTGGTTTTCTAGGAAAGCCACTGAGGTCTTCAACAGGCGACGTAAAGAAATGAATGACAAATATGAGACAGCCAATATGATGGCGTCTTGTCAACACATGTTAACTAAGCATTGAACTAGCTGTGCCATTTCGATATGTTGATCTTACCATTCTTTTGTGGGCTACCAAACTTCCGTAACGTGTAGTGCCTCTCCATCCCACTTCATTTCGTGACGGAACAAGATTTTTGTTCTAAAGTATAGGATTTTGTTCTCAAAACTTATTGAGATGAATTTCTTCGAAGTCCGCTCTCATCTATTGTACTTATGTAGATTTAATCTAATTCGTGAGAGATTCGAGCTTTGACTGCTAATCGCGTTTGCTCGTCTTCTTCTCGAGCGGTGTACTTTGGAACAACCACAATGTTGCTGAGACATTTGCAAAAAAGACTACAGGCTCAGCTTAACTTGGTTCGTTGCCGATCTGGGCTCTCCAGACAAATCTTATTGACGGGTGATGGCGCTGATCGATAGCACTAGCTGAGAGACAGACGAAACGAAGGACCAGCACGGAGTGGTGATGAACGCGTCAGCCCCCGGAAGGGGGTAATAATAGCGTGTTCGTTCCACACTGCAAACACTTGTGGTGCGGCGTTTTGCAAATATCTCAGCATCATCGTGGTTGTTTCACATGTCATATCCAGCCGTGAAAAAATTATAATAGGTAGCAAATAAAAAGTTAACAGTGTACTTTGACTTGAATCAAATTAGGTTTCAGAGTTGTCCTTTTCTCTATCCCAAAAAAGGCTACGTCGATTGCGTTAGCGACGTCACTTAATATTCACGTGAGGTGATGATTACACGGATGATTAACATACCAGATTGGCCGTACATTCACCTTTTTCCATAATATCTCAGGTACATGAATAAGAAGCCGTATATTTGCTGTCATTTATGGATATCCCAAATCTTTTTTTTTACCTTATCCAGATATTTTCTAGCTAGGCCAAAGTCGTACATGAAGATGATCTTTCCTTGTTTGGTTGCCTTGTGTCCAGGAGCAAAGTTACCTGGTTTGATGTCGCGAGATATGAAGCCTATCGAATGCAATTCTTCGATTGCCTGAACATTGACTATGTAAATGAGCATATGGCATCAGATGATAAACGCATCTACTAGAAGGTGCAAGTTCATATAACCGCATGCTTTTTTCCACCTATGTTCCTGTGCTGCTCTTCTATCGCTCGTTTATCAAACATGTTATTAAATGCCCCTCTACTCTGAAATTCCTCTTTGCAACAACCAGATCGGTAACGACATAGTAACGCTGGTACCTGCCGCACTAATGGCCTATCATCCATTATGCTATCACTATAATTCGCTATCTTTCGATCCTGTGAAAAGTAAATGTATTGATTCCACTAATCCTCTAATCTGCAGTAAATGTTGTTTTCCAGCGCCATCAGCTACTTTTACTTTACCCGACAGTCAATCGAAAACGTTTTAGAACTTCTTAAAAATCTTGATGTCAACTCACATTGAACGTCTGAATAGCAAGACGAAGAGCGGTACTGAAGCTGAACTTCCTGTCAGGCAGTTCAGATCTCAGTTTGTGGAGATCTTTATAAAGAAGTGTCATAACCACGTAAACATAGTCAGGTTTACATGTACCCTAAAAACTTTGCTCTTCAACATGTAATATTTCAACTTTTTTTTATTTGCTGCCTACTACTAATTCTACAACCAAAAGGCGAAACAGAAGGAGCCGCATGGTGTGGTGGTGAGCGCGCTACTCCCCGGAAAGGACAATAGCGCGTTCGTTCCCCACCGTAAACACCAGCGGTCCGGAGTTTTGCGAAAATCTCAGCACCATTGTGGTCATAATATTTTAATTTGTCTGTGCGAGAACTTACGTAGTCATAGAGCTGACAAAAATGCTTGCAGTTGGCAGCATTTGCGGCCTTCAGTACGTTCACTTCGATGTGCAGCATCGACTTGCTATACTTTTCCGTTTTCACGGCAACGTTCCTGCTACATATTTATGATTCATGAATGTAAATGAACATGACGATGGAGCCTACTTTTTGTGTGTTCTGACTAAGGAACACGGTTCCATAGCCACCATCCCCAAGGATTTGAAGCAAACGATATCGATTGTCTTCCGATGCGATCTCATCATTCACCACAGGCAACCGATCTCGTTCGAGTTGGTGAACAGCGAGTTGTGTAGACATCCGACTGCTGGAAGGAATAATTAATAGCTCAATGCAGGATTCCACAGCATTGATAGGGACTATAAATGAATTTTAGTTTAATTTTTTTCCTAATTTAGGTTTTCAGCATGGAATTGCTGCATCTCAGTAAATTTTATGAAGGAATAAACTCCAAGAAATGTTTCAACCTAATCGTACACCTCTCTACGAGTCGATGCCTCCTTTCTTCGCAAAACCACTTTGTGTAGCAGCGGTGGTAGTGAAGTGTTCCCACTAAGGAGCATCTAGTGACGATGAGCTTCTCCGCTACTCCATGCCAATTCATAGCACAGACACCATTGTCCTGTCTTGGAACATTGCACTATCGACTATTGAAGACTTCTGAAGTGGCCATGGATATGCGGAATCGGTTGTGTTCTTTTCTTTGGGGCTTGCTACGGATTACTGTACCATGTCAATTATAAACGGGAAACATGACTTCTTTTCATGTTGTGCGAGCGAATAGATCCACTTTGATACACGAAAGGGCGAGTACAGATTGAAATGAACACCGTTCGAGTTGCTGAATGATTAGTACACGGTGACGCAAGTGATGAATAAGGTCATCCTGCGAGTTTCATACTTAGATGCTTAGATGTCACACATGTCTTACGAATTCGGAAAAACTAGCTTCATTCATTTCGTTGTCATGCTACCGCCCTCCATGCCGTGGTCGGTTTTGGGCATGGTTCGGCTACAGCTTGGGCGTCTGTCGTCTTCTTCTGTAACTGACGCTGTGCTCGAGAGCCATACTCCTAAGAATCTTTACTAGGGGATTTCCAACTCTTCATCGCACGTAGCAGCGCGGAATTTTGGGTGGCTAGACAGTTTTTCTACATCGCAGCCACGATTCCCTCAGGACAACGAGGGCTCTTGCAATTAGTTGGCTGATCAATGAAGGGTGATGCAAAAGCTCAAATCTCTAGCATGCAGAAACTTACACAGCGAGAAACTGAGAGCCTATCTCGAAAGTTGTAAAGCTAGTGTCTACGCATTTCCGAGGATCCACTCGTATTCACTTCATAGTTAAAATGAGGCTTTTTCAAAGAGACTACCTAGTTCAGAGACTCTTGCTTAATTAAGACCGTTTTAACAAACTAAAAAAATATAGTCATACCTGAAGAATTATGAAATAAAAATTATGGAAATCGAATGGGACGTTGGCAGCCAGTCTGCGAAATTGCTCGATGCCAATGAGACAATCTAGGTCGAAGAGATTTCCTGCTTAGAATTGTTGTCAAAACGTCTCCTAATGAGCGGATAACAAAGATAAGCCTTACGAAAAATCAGAAAATAAGCTGATATGTTGTGAGTGAGTGCGGTTGTGAGAACGCGAAACCTCAACAGAGCGCTTATCGGCACCACGCGCGATTATTGGGTTTTCGGAAGTTAGTGCCGGATTTGTAACTTCATCCTTCTTGTATATATTTTACGAACACTTTTTCTCCAATACTATGCCATGTGGCAGGACGCGTGTGGCGCAGTGATCGGGGGACGCCCCCACATGGGCCGATCTGCGCGACCCTAGCCCACCATGCCTTCCATCCTTCCAGGGTTGGCAAATTCGTACCAGACTTGTCTGGGAGGGTAGCAACATTGGCTCAATATATCGGTAGGCACGGCGAGTCATTGGAAACGGCAGATATCCATTAAATCACCTCCAAGCGATGGTTAATGAAGTCGGATGCATGACGCATCCCTCAGGGATTGATCAACGCCGAGAGCTTTATCCTTTATCCTTTTTACTATACCAGCATATGTCATTGCAGAGCTCATTTTATTCACGTTCGCCCCGTTTAATTGAATTATAAAATGCATTGCGCTATTGACAAGTTTTGCATTGGTACTGCATAGCAACTTTTGCAAATTTTGCTCCCAACGGTTTAACGCCTCATCGTAGCTGGGAGGTGTTCCTGGGTGTCGAGCTGTGATGTACAACGGGCAGATTCGTCCCCCCTGGCAGGATCTCCCAAGCTAAGAAGGAGTCCGGCCTTTCCACCAGAAGCCTAGCTAAGAGTAAACCAATACCTGGATCCGTCGCCGTCCTGGTGCCGATAACGCGTGGTCACATGCCGCACTACCGACATCTGTCGCCTCCGGCATACTCATCAGATCCTCGCCTATCGGTTCTCGCTTCTTCACGCATTTTGAAAATCCTATGCGAGAAATGCTTTAGGAACCAAACCGACGCCGAAACTGCCCTCAGTGACTTCGTCGCCTCCAGAAGTCCAATATTTTTGTAACTGGTATGAATAGGTTTCTCATTGGCAAATACGTGCGGATTACGCCAGTTTTTATTTCAGATATTCCGAGCTGAAATACGCCACTTTGAAAATGCAAGCTCAAACCTGACATTAATTTCCGAAAAGCATAATGGTAAACAAGCACGGTAGTCTTAGATGTCGTGTAATAACACGCGTATGGTCGATGGTTCGACCTCTTCCCCCGACAGACCAAGCCCTCCATTCCTTTAGGATCAGGATATTGGCACGAAAATTATCTGGAAACTGGGAAAGCCTTGCTGCGGGCCACAAATCCATCTTTGGTGAAGACCGGGGAGCATTCTAGTAGAACACCCCATTATGTTAGAGAGAATCAGCTGGACTAGCACTGAACGAGACAACGCGGTCGGAGGTGATAATCTCGACGGCAAATTATTGATTCAAAGATGGGTGTTTCGAAATCTTTTATCTTCCAACACATTAAAACACTGCAGTGATTGGACGATGGAAATTCGTCTCGGACAAAGAACTCTACCTGCAATGTGCGAAGAATAGTGGGTTCTTTACGAGAGTGAAAACCGGTCTAATAAATGATTACCGGCTGACTAGTCTGTGAAGAATCAAATCTTAAGCCCGAATGCACGCAAAGAAGGCGGTCTGGTGCCTATTAGCGGAGATGATCCAAACTCGTTTTTCAGCTCCACCGTTGAGGTATAGTGCCACCAATTGGTGGAAATACAAACTAAATTGAGCCAGATTCAGCCAGCCATGGCGAATCATAGAAGTTTTACTCGACTTCCCTTACTTGTTCAAGTAACTGCATCACTTTCTTAGTGATACAGTATGCAGTAACTGATAAAGGATATAGGATAAAGGACAAAGCTCTAGACGTTAGTCAATCCCTGAGGATGCCTTTCAAGACTTCACCGAATAAATAGCTCCACGCTGTTACGAAGATTCAATTCATAAAACTGTTGTGGCACACTCGTGAAAGTGCGTCGATTCAAATGATGATTGTTCTTAACAAAGTATTTATTAGATCTGGTAACCAGTGCTTAACAATGAACTGTGAGAAGCGCAGTTTCTTCCCGAAACACAATATGTTAGTTGATTAAGCTTCTGGAGTCCACGACTCCGTCGGCGGTACCTTAGTTTTCATGGATTTCCTCAAGATGTGCTCGCTTCACTTAACATCTTCAAATGGTCGTCGTCGCCTGCGACCTTCATCTTCCATGCTCTCACCTCCGTCATGAAACATTGGAAAGCAAAACTGGCACCGGACCATTCAAACAAAAGACAGTCTGGGTTCTACCGTATTCCACTTTCATTTTGTTTACTAAGTTAGGTCAAACACACTCCTCTCTCCTGTCAACGATTTACAGCCACTTCGTGGCTTGAAGGTGTTCCTAGGTGTTGGGCTGCTAGTACAACGAGGTGATTCATTCCTCCAGCAGAGCCTCCCAAGCTGAGAAGTAGTCTGGCGTTTCCATGAGGACGCCCAGCTAAGAGTAAACCAATACCACGATTCGCCACCGTCCTGGTATGAAGCTACTCGCATGGGCGCAAATCTCTCTCTGATCCACAAGGGACGGCAATTGCCTGTGGTGGTGACGACCTGGGGGCAAGCTTTCGCTAGGCTGACCTCGGGACTCTGGAGAACCACAGTGGCTAAACCACCAAAACTCCGAAAAAAAATATTCTATTCCGGGGCCTGCACAACCAATGTAGACGGGCCTTCAAAGTATCCAAGTAAGTAGTGCAGGAGCCATATAATGAACTATTAGCATGGGTCCAATTTTCGACAAAACTTCACTGATTAGCTAATATCTAACAATAAGTCGACAATTTTCAAAATGCTTCCATCGTTGGCAAATCGGTCTTCAATTCGCTTCTGCAATCGCCGATGTCTTGTAAAGGTCATCTCATCAGCTCCATGCCATCCCAAGTGCAGCTTATACTGATAGAGGGCAGCACATTGGAAATCTAGAAAGGCTAGCGTCTTGGCAATACCGTTTGTATTTTAGCGGACGCTGGTTCCAAACTAATATTATCTCGTAGTTTCATCGTTCAGAACAAACTCTTGTACAGATTTGATCTCGAGATAATCCAAAACATTTCGCTGGATTTGGCCCCCATGGTGACAACTTGGCGTCAGCAGTGAATCATCGATCAAGGCTGTTGTTCAGGAAGTCCATAGAATTGTGAACAATTCTGTGCAGTGGAAATAGTCCTGTGTTGATGAAACTAGTAGGCCCTAGCCTTCACTCTCAACGTCTCGAAGCCCAAGGTTCGAACAACTTGGAAGAAAACAGACCATTGTTTTGGCTAGGATTGGCTTCTATCACATCAATACACTTAGCTCTACTAAGTATTCGTTGTCTATGTGATATGAAAAGGGTATTTCATAGGATGCAGTTCGGTATACGAGGTCCGCTGGTTCCGGTTAATTTTTCTGTCCTTCGTGGGATGAGCATGAAACCCTGCAGGATTTCAACTGTCAGTTCTTCTTGGGATAAAATGTACACAACATGGAGGATCCTGTGTCCTCAACTTGCACAGTTTGTCATTCGCTATCAAAATCAGCGGTTTGGGGTCTGCGTTTTCTTCTTCAGCAACGAGTAATGCGCTCTACGGCTATGTTACTGACCGTTTCATGAAATTCATGCTTTCATTCATTAATAAAGGACAGTCCATTCAGTGATTTCTTTGCCCCTTTTCCTTTTTTTTACTTTATATACTAGTAATAGGAGTAGTTCCAATACAGAGGACGACATCACGTACACTTACACCTACACTTAGTAGTTATATAAAGGTCTCTGCGTAGACATTGCAGCTGTAAGGGGATGAATATCGAGCGCTGTATTGCTAAGATTTTCGAATACATAAGCAAATTAGGGCTAGAAATTGTCCGAGAATATTAGGACCTAAAGTCAAACCCTAGCGGCGCGTGTGGTGGAGTGGTCGGAAGCTTCCTGCGATACACATAGGATTGATCCCCAATGCCCCAGGCTCACCAAGCCTTCCATCCTTCCGAAGTCGGCAAATTGATGCTAGACTTATTTGGGAGGATAGCAGCACAGGTATTATACATCTGTAGGCCACCAAAAGTCATTGTAAAGGCCAGATATGCATTCAGTCACCTCCAACGATGGTTAATGAAGTCGGATGCATGACGCATCCCTCAGGGATAGATCAACGACGAGAGCTTTATTTTTTTAAGTCCCACCCATAGTCACTTTATATGTTTCTGGACGAACGCTTCCACTCAGATTACGAGGTCCCCCTGTCACTTATCTCTGAAGTACATGTTCTCCACACAAGACTTCACAACGATCATAGTTGTTGTATGTCTAACTGCTCTGTGTTTCCTACGTTTTCTCTTCAAAGTGGTTGTATATTCTTGCTATGCAGTCCTAATGAATAGAATACATATGAAATAGGATAAATGGACTGCGATGTCGCCTCCTACCACGTAGACTCATTCAACTACCTCGCTGAAGAAGGAGTTCATCTAGCCACGCAATCCGTGCCGAAAGAGAAATTTCGTTTGCCTTCCGGAGAAGCTGTCGAACTTTCTTACACTGGAGCTTCCATTGCTATGCCGACACTTGAATCAGGGTCAAGTAGACTATTTGCTAATGATCAACTTCGTGTACTTCCGTCAGAATGTAGGCAACGAGGATTAACTTATGCTGGGAACATGAAAGTGGGAATAGAGATTAAAGTCAATGGCCAACGGATTGACATCGTTGAGACGGTGATTGGTCGAGTACCAATCATGCTTCGTTCGAAACTTTGTCACTTGAACAAAATGAGCGTGAAAGAGTTATTAAAAGCCGGTGAAGAAGGAACTGAGAAAGGCGGATATTTCATATGCAGAGGAAGCGAGAAGGTGATTCGCTTGTTGGTTTCAAATCGAAGAAATTTTCCGATAGCACTGTGTAGGAAAGCATTTCGTGAAAAGGGACTGCTGTTTACTCAGTATGGTGTGATGATGAGAAGTGTGAAGGATAACCATACTGCAGTCATGATGACCCTTCACTATCTTGAGTCTGGCACCTTGCAAATTGCTTTGCAATTTCGTCGAGAGATTTTCTACTTGCCATTCATGTATATTCTGAAAGCCTTAGTTGATAAGAACGACTATTTGATTGCCACTGAGTTGAAAAGGGGGAGGACAGGAGATGAATTCTTTTCTTCATGTGTCATGAATATGCTATCCCAATGTCAAGATGAAGGTGTTTTGCACCGTGAGGCGGCTTTGCGGGCGATCGGGACACGCTTTAGAGTCGCAGTTTCTGATCGCATTGCTCCGTGGGAAGATGATGAAGAAGCAGGTCGTTTCATCATTGAATCGTGTGTAGCGGTGCATTTAGATGATTGGATAGAGAAATTTTATATACTTGTTTATATGGCACAAAAGCTCTTTGCTCTTGTAAAGGGTGAATGTGCTCCAGAAACACCAGATAATCCTCAGTTCCAGGAGGCGGCTGTTTCTGGTCATGTGATTTTGCTCATCATTCGTGAACGTTTGGAGAATACACTTGGTATGGTTCGAAGGAAGTTGGAATTTTTCGCTAAGCGCAAAAAAGATTCTTTCATCTTGACTTCTAATGAAGTTGTTCGTGCCCTTGGCAACCATCAGAGTGGAGAACTTACGAGGGGACTTGAATATTTTCTAGCCACGGGTAATCTGATCACCAAAGTTGGTCTAGCGCTACAGCAGGAGACGGGGTTTTCTGTAATCGCTGAAAGAATCAATCAACTTCGATTTGTGTCGCATTTCCGTGCTATTCATCGAGGAGCTTTCTTCACAGAGATGCGTACCACTGACGTTCGTAAACTCCGTCCGGAGGCATGGGGATTTATTTGCCCTGTTCACACCCCCGATGGTGCTCCCTGCGGTCTTTTAAATCACGTAACTGCTTCTTGTCGTATTGTTACTCACTATTCGGATACAAGGGATCTACCGGCTTATCTAACAGATCTTGGAATGGTTTCTCACAAATCCATAGCTTTTGCTTCAGATACTGAAATGTATTATTCCGTACTCTTCGATGGTCGATTTCTTGGTTACATTCCTATAAGAAAAGCGGAGAGTATTGAGAAGCAACTACGCTGCGTTAAAACCAACGTAAAAGATTCCAGAGTACCTTACGTAGCCGAGATATCACTAATTCGTCATTCGCCAGACATCAAGAATATACAAACTCAGTATCCGGGCCTGTACATATTTTCTGATCCGGCTCGATTGATACGTCCTGTGCGAAATCTAGTCACTGATTCTGTGGAGTATGTTGGAACATTTGAGCAGGTCTATCTCTCAATAGTAATTGATCCATCAGAAGCAGAACCCGGTGTCACTATTCACCAAGAACTACATCCTAGCTGTTTGTTCTCCTTCGCCGGCAATCTTATTCCGTTTCCAGATCATAACCAGTCTCCGCGAAATGTCTACCAGTGTCAGATGGGTAAACAGACCATGGGAACTGCTGTACATTCGTGGCACACAAGGGCGGATAACAAAATGTACCGTCTTCAGTTTCCTCAAAGTCCCCTCGTTAAACTCGAAGCTTATGATCGTTATGGCATGGATGACTATCCTTCGGGAACAAATGCTTGCGTCGCTGTTATCTCATATACCGGATATGATATGGAAGATGCTATGGTAATCAATAGAGCTTCTTTCCAGCGTGGTTTTGCGCATGGAACGGTGATAAAAGTGGAGAGGATTAATTTGGTTACGAACAATGAAAAGAAGACTTTATTCCGCATGGATCCAGCTCATCCATATAAGACAGTTTCATGCGACGGGCTTCCAATACCGGGACGTCGATATTTTGAAGGAGACGTGTACTATGTGACATACAATCAAGACACGGGGTTACACCAAACACATAAATTCCATCATGCCGAGCCGGCATACTGTGGTATTGTACGGCTTGTTCATCAAGATGGCGTAGAAGAAGGTGCTAGGCATGCACTGATTCAGTGGCGTATTGAAAGAAATCCCATCATAGGTGACAAGTTTGCTTCTCGACATGGCCAGAAAGGAATTAACTCATTTCTTTGGCCCGTCGAAAATCTGCCGTTTAGCGAAAGCGGGATGGTGCCCGATATAATCTTTAATCCACACGGATTTCCCAGTCGGATGACTATCGGTATGATGGTAGAAAGTATGGCTGGAAAGGCGGCGGCTATGCATGGCGAGGTCTACGATGCATCTCCTTTCGTTTTCAATGAGAAACGTACTGCCATCGGCCATTTCGGTGACTTATTGTTAAGGGCGGGTTATAATTATCACGGAAATGAAACGTTTTATTCTGGAGTAGATGGGCGACAGTTGGAGGTGCAAATATTCTTTGGGATTGTTTACTATCAGCGTCTTCGGCACATGATTGCTGACAAATTTCAGGTTCGTCTGTAGACTACCTAACATTCATTTTTCCTTCATTTTAATTTCTTTTTAAAAAATGAGCTGATTGAGTTAAGGTTCGGTCCACGGGACCCATTGATCCTATCACTCATCAACCAGTTAAAGGTCGAAAAAAAGGTGGTGGTATCCGTTTTGGTGAAATGGAAAGAGATGCCATTATTGCACATGGGACGGCCTTTGTTTTGCAAGATCGTTTACTGAATTGCTCTGATCGCGATGTCGCATACGCATGTCGTCGTTGTGGTTCATTGCTCTCTGTTCTCATGAACGTCAAGGCTGCTGCCATTAAATCTCGAAAGGTATGGCATATCACATGAATCATTGAGTGATTCAAGAAAGCGTTAGTAAAGTCTTTCTCTGTCGTCCTTGCCTGTGCACCATAGTTGCCTATAAGTTCCGTTATAATGCACATGGAGATCGTTATATTTTAATGAAGGGATGTAATCACCCGGTCAATTGTGCTCCAGTTTTATGCTTGACATCCAGTGGAAGCAGCCATCCAGTGGTCTGTGTTATCACTGTTATCCGGTGGTTGTCGTTACTGCGTGTTAGTTACCGGGTTTTCTTAATTTTCAACATGTTGCTGTAGACGGAAAGGTTCATGACCTTTGGTCATCGTAAAAGTTCGGGATTCAGCATTCTTCACTCACTTTCATCTTTAGGATAGTACTAATACGACACTTTTGACAATGTGTTAGACAACAATGGCCGCGCTTTGGTTCTATTTACGTCAGTATGTAGTTGTGTTTACGTTAGCGCAGTTAAAACCGTGTGGTCGAAAACGTGCTCCTCTGAGCTTCCCAATTCACAAGTTTCTTTGTGTTATGCTGAAGATCCAAATCGTTTCATTATGTATTCTTAGTCCTGATATTATGATTGGTGCATCCGCAGTTGTTTGCTCCATTGACCCAATGGGTAGGAAACTATGTGTTTATCGTTAACACTATTTTTTTGGGCTTATCGTCAGCTCGAATATTACTTACCACATGTTGTTTAAGTCATAATTGCGCTCAATTTCTTCATGGCGAAGATGGCTAGAAATAATTTTGGAAGGATACTGTTCTTATAGAACTCTTCGCTTTGTGCCAGTGATAGTATTTTCATAGAATGGTGAAGTCCTTGTTCTGAGGTTGCTTTATATGAACATGAATGTCGATGACGTTGGAGTAAAATTGGTAGTTGAGTTTATCCGTTGCACTTTCTCACATGGAGAACATTCTTTATGTTCGTTGCGGAGTCGAGCATTTTTACTGGCGAGGTCTCGTTGGACGTATCAGTAACAACCAGCTTGTGCGGATTCAGGCACTACTACCGCCATTCTGCTCTTTTAGATTTCCTTCTACGCATTGCTTTCCATGAATCACTCTCTTTGCTTTCTTATTTCTTTCTCTTACCTGTTGAATTAGTCATTCGTATTGCTCATTGACTGTACATAAGTTTCTTGTCAGAGGTATGAGGTAAAAAAAAACATATTTGTAAACTTTCGATCCTTCCATTGTATCTTCCTTACCTTCTTAGAAGAAAAATCTCATGGTTAAAATGCGTTTTCCAAATTTCGCGTAAAACTTTGGAGCATCAGCAAAATGAGGTAGGCCAAACCTCCAAACCTCCAGTTGACGAAGGATGTTGTCAATTTTATTATACTACTCATCGACGAGTTACCACGCTCAGTGTTAACAGTTCTGAAACTATGGGTTACCTGTAATTAATCATAGTCGTCATCTTGAATACAGAAGCTTCGCATTGTTCCGTTTTACTCCTCGACACGGGTCCCGATGTGAACGCTTTACTTAAGATATCATCAGTCCAGGTTTTGAAGAAGTGATTTCTTCATGATAGATTAGACCTCGATCTCAGATTCGTTGTGGTTTGATGTTGTAGCGCAAGGGTGGTGATTGGCAGATTCTTAGTCCATATTTCCACGATTGGTGCTCATCTTTTCAGCTGTAAACGTTCGATTCAGGTCACCAATCTTTCGAAAGCATGGACTTAATTTTCCGAGGAAAAGTCATTTGCTAATGTCGTAAAATATGTTTGGAGGACGGCTTCCTGTTGTTTAAAATGTTTGGTGCATCATTCTTTGTGGAGTTGAAGTAAGAATCGGTTTAGTGCGGTATTATTACTCTTTTTTACTAGCTATTCTACTGCAACATGGATTGTGGGCTGAAAAGAAATCATTATCGGTCGACAGTCTCTCAATAGTCGTTCTGTATAAAAAAGCTGTGTCGGTTGAGGTTAGCTCATTCGAGCGGTGTTCCACTGAAGAAGATTCGACTCGATACGACGACGAAGGAACCAAATGGAAAAGAAGGACTATGGACCATCAACTTGGACCATCGGCTTCGAGGAAGACGAAGGCGTCGAAACGTTAGCCGAATAAAGTTGTGTAACAACATCGTGTAAGCTGAACAGTGCAAAGGAATTTGTTGATTATTCACGTCGACGTTAAGTGGAAGTCGCTTTAGTACATTATCATCCCTTCTCGTTGTCTTGCATCATTATATCTTCAATAAAAATTCCAATGCCTGCGTGCGCACATTGTTCAGTAACTACGCTGGATCAGTAAAAATAGGTTATCACCGCAGGCGTTCCAAATTTTGGCAAGAAAATTGAGTTTTGAAATTTTGTTATATCATAGCTCAGTACTCAGCAGAATCGTGGGTTAGATGACTATTATAAGAACGTTGTGTTTTGTTTCTAATGGTTTTTGACGAACAATTTGCCGGGCCTTGCCATGGCAGCTGGGTATACTCATGCTTAGTTTTTTCAGAGTGTCCCAAATTAGACATGAGGCTTATTTGTTGAAATTATCTTCGAACCTGCTCTACTTTCCATTCACTTGTACACAAGCGTTTGATCATGTTGACGTGGAGTATATAATCTCACAAGCAAGGACAATCGGGGCTTCAATGCGTACATTTGAAAACAACATATGCAACTCATTTATGCCGAACATGTTGAAATAGTTCATCGCGTGAATTGTCATGCGCCTCAGGTCTAGTCCATGTTCACTTTCGGTTCGAATTTGACCTTTCTTCTGCCATCTTGGATTATTTGACATAATCCTTTGAATCCTCCCAACAGTTTACCGCCTCATCGTAGCTGGGAGGTATTCCTGGGTGTCGGATTGCGATGTACAGCGGGGGGATCCGTTCCCTCTGCAGGATCTCCCAAGCTGAGAAGGAGTCCGGCGTTTCCACCAGGAAGCCTAGCTAAAAGTAAACCAATACCAGGATCCACCACCGTACTGGTATCAAAGTCGCATGGTGACAAATCTCCCTCTGATCCTCAAAGGCTGCGACTGCCTGTCGTGGTGACAACCTGGAGCAGACCCTGGCCAGGCTGTTGTAGGGATTCCAGGTTACCACAATGGCTTAACCAGCAAATCTCCGAAAAGTGGTGATTATGTTGGGGTCCGCACTAGTGAGGACGGGCCGTTCAAGTATCAAATACGTAAGTAATCCTTTGAATAGTCCGCATATAAGAGAAATCCATAGCAAGGCTGTTGGTCATCGACAAGCATATATCAATGATGTAATTTATTAACAGTATTATAACTGAATACGTTGTCCGTTTTTCGTAGTCTTAATTGAATTACTAAGATTTTTTTGCCCTAAGTAAAACGTGTGTTGCGGTAGGAATAAGGGGTTGAACACACAAACAATGGAAAGTGTCGACCTCCTGCCAGGGCCAGACATTATTCACATGAGTCGGTCATTTTGTAGCCAATTATTTGTCACCTGTATCACCTGTAGTCCCGTTGGTCGTCGAGTGAGTCGGGCGGGCGCCAGTAAATCTTCCATTTTTCCCTGTCGCGTGCAAGAGTAGCCCAGTGGGTTCTGCTCGCTCTAGGGATTCGTCGAGCATTATATCTTTCTTCTAGGCTCTTCGTGAAGAACTGTGACCATCGGGTCGGTGGTCTTCCTGCAGTGCGTTTAAAATCCCGAGGAATCCAGTGACTAACGGCTCTTGTCCATCGATTGTCGTTCATACGCATTACGTGCTCCGCTCACCTTATCTTCGACTGTTTGGCGTACAGAACGGCATCTTTATTTTTGATTGTTCACGTAGGTCGGAGCTTCGGATCCATCCCTTCACTTGCATGACACGTACTTCGATACTTCGATGGACGATGATACTTCAAATTATCTGCAAAGAAGAAATTGGTTTATTCATGGACTGGGTGGTTGTTGCAAAAATAACGGGTTTCAATCTCAAGAGATTTTTAAAACAAATTTTATAATGACATATTTTAACACTCTCGTAACTAAGAGTGCAACAACCTGTTACTAGCTTTCTTCAGCTTCTACTAAAATACACTTCGTTATTCAGGGAAGCGCATGTGTTGATGACTTAACCGAGAGGCCTGTATGTCGGAATTGTGGTAAAGAGGATGAAGTATACCTTGTCCAGGTGCCACGTGTATTCCGATATTTAACAGCAGAGCTAGCTGCAATGAATATCAAAACTCATCTTGGCATAAATGAGCCATCTAAGGTCATTAGGACGTGATTTTTTTGATTATTTCGTGCTGTTTAGAATTGCTGTTTTATTTATATACTAATATCATCGTTACTACTATGTTAACGGCAATGTAACGACACTTCTGATTTGGCTTGTACACTTGTTTTCATAGTTAAACATCTTGTTATTTTTTATGTTGACACTCTTTGTTCACTGTTGTGTTTGTTTTTACGCTGAATAAAGGATAAAGCGCTCGGCATTGATCAATCCCTGAAGGATGCGCCATGCATTTGCCTTCACTAAACATTGTTGGAGGTGACTGAATGCATATCTGACCTTTACAATGGCTCGCACTGGCCTACCGATGTGTATCAAGCCAGCGCTGCTATCCTCTCAGACAAGTCTGGTACCAATTTTCCGACCCCGGAGGGATGGAAGGCTTGGTGAGCCACTTGCGCGGGGGGTCGACTTCGTGTGTTTGTCGCAGGGCGCCTCCGACCACTACGCCGCACTCACACTTGCACTGAATAAATATCCTTGTTTACCGTTTCGGAGCACGGAGAACTCCGTCGTTGCAGAGGCCGTTCAGTGCACGTTTCGTTGCTGGTTCCTTGTGGGAGTTTTCCAATTGGTATATGATTTGACTTGTCTAGAAAGTCATTTTCCAGTCGAAGTAGCAGAGCTTTCCTTCTGGTGTTTTATTAGACGGCTTTTTACATGTTCTAATGAGCTACAGCACTTACTCGTCGTCCTACAACGCTCACCCGTGGAGATCGTTTGTTCCATCTTCAAGATTTGTGGACTTCTGATTGCCAACTTCATAGCTGTTTGAGCGTAGTCTTCTCTGGAACCCCTGGATAACCGTGCTAGGAGTGTATGAAGACTGCAGTACAGGTACGTGCTTCCGAGCTGAATGTGGAGTAGACCTCAAAAGGATGGAAGCGTCCTTCAGGGTAAGCAGCTACACTGTGGATCTACGTGTTAATAGCTTATATCAGCCATTTGGATTCGCATATGTGAACCATTCCTTGTTCACTGAATTCGTCTTGTAAGCGTCACCATATTCGAATGAAAGCCCCACCATGGGCAGACGAGTGCACGAGGAAAAACGAATGGAATATGTGCTAAGGTCTGCATTACTAGTGAAGTGCACTAGTCATTCAAGTATCCAACCATCCATTGAGTCTCTATGAGAGCACGACAGATCGTAATTGCTAGGGGCAGGCGTGAGCCAGTGAACAGGGAGTGTTAACAAGAAGTGGACCGTTCGCAACGGATAAGGTTATCGATGACATCAACACGAGTGGTACGTTGACATGGTGAAGGCGACGTCCAGTAGGATTCCCATTCATAAAAGATGACGATTCTTCCGTTAATTGATGTCGTCGTTAAGTTTCAGACGGCCTGTGGTGATACTTGGTCTGATTTTTCTCCACGATTTTTTGAGTCACTATTGTATACATGCTAAATGCAGTACTGTTATTGCTGTCATTTAGATCAGTTTAGATCAGTCTTTTTCCATAATAGTATTCTGTTGTTCTTCTAGAACCAGTTAGGGTATTAAGGGCTAGGTCATAAAGGTTGAAATTAATATGGGAATATGTCTAGTGTAGTGTCCATTGACACATCTGATAGAAGACCACCCATTTAGTTTTCTTCCATATCACGTAACATCACGTACTGTATGGATTCAGCACTTCTTGGTAATCGACTGCGTGATCTCAATAAAATTCATCTATTCCGTAACAGATCAAGAAAGCCTCCATACTTTCAAAGGAACTCTAATCTTAAGATAATTTTTAGTTCTGGGAGTATTTCTTACATGTTTATTTGTTTATTTATTCGAGGTAACCCCACATAATGAAGGGATCACAGCATTTCTTCCATTCGCTTCATTGTTTTTGCATTATCACTCACGCTGCTCGAGGATTTTTGATTTTCTTTATGAATGCTATTAAATGTTGGTCGATTCTCTTATATTTGAAATCCTGGGATAGCCGTTCAACGGCGTTCCCAAGTATACAAGATACCATCACTCTTTATAAGCAACCGAAGATCTAAGGGGGGGCTTAGTTGACTTGAGAAGGAGTCGAACCATCGACCGACCATTCGTCTATTGAAGTTTAACACTGCGCTCAGCATACTGATCTTCATTTAGCTATTATCTATGAGTGTTTGTTCAGTTCTAATAGGCTTTCACACCTATTAATATTGGGCTTAAATTCCATGAATATTTCTATTCATTATTTTTTTTTACATACGTAAGACGTTTCTTTGACATCTTTGGTGAGGATCCCAGCAATTTCCGGATTCGATTTCCTTCCTCGCAACAAACATCCACGAAGGCCTTCCAGCTTTTGCCTGTCGCTTCGGCTGCTGCTTGAGGATTTTTATTTTGTCAAGAATGTCGTTGAATGCTGGTCGACTCTATTCTGCCTGGAGTGCTGAGATAGCCAAGCTAGAGCGTTCCACTTGAATTGCAGAGAGTGAAGTTATCTAAAAGAAGTCCGGTAGCAATTTCTCGACCTCGGAAAGATGAGAGGCTTGGCGATTGCGAGGCGAATTCGAACCAGTACCGTACTCGTGATGGTCGGCATCATTACCACGGTGCTACCTGCTCCCTTATTTATTATTTGCATTTATTATACCATAAGTAATACATTACGTTACATGCTACATTATATCGTTATATTATATTACATTACACAAATTATTATTATGGATCATACGTATATTTTACTCCCATTATTATTATATATATAGGGGGGCGGATAGCACAGTGGTAGTGATTCCCGTAATCACAAGCATGGTGCAACTTCGATTCCCCCTCTGGGCCAACCAAGGCTCTGATCCCTCCGAGGTCGGGAAATTGGTACCGGACTTGTCCGGGAAAAAATTACTCTCTGCAATCCAAATGGGAATGCCCCAGCCCAATTATCTCAGCACTCCAGGGTAAATTGCTCGACCAGCATTCTACTACACTCAAGATGAAATGAAAAGCCTTAAACAGCAACCGAAGCCACACGTAAAAATTTGAAGGTCTTCGTGGACAGTGGATGCGAGGGAATGAATGGTATGTGAGAAGTGCTGGGCTCCGCATATTAGACGTGAAGACGGGTCATATTAAGAAAATGAATTATCCTTATTATTATTATAATATAGATATGTATATAAAAATTGGGCTTGGATTCTTTGAAACAAAATGTGGTGAGGATCTACGCACCGGTTAAAGAAATGTTGCAATGATATCTAAGAGAAGTAGCAGACGTATTCGAAAAGTCTGTAGGCGGAGCTTTCATCCCTACTTTTTCCTCAAGTAATTTACGTAGGCGTGCATATTTGCTTGGATTCGGTAATTTGAACAATATCTATTCTCGCAACAATCAATTTCACTGACTATACAAGCGTATTAGTGAGGCGGTTGGTTTTTTCCAAGTGAACGTTGTCTGATATGCGTCTGACATGTCTGACGCGACGATGTGCATTGATTTCAATGCAGTGCGAAAGTAATGGCTGCTTTCAAGTTTATATGAGCATCTTTTATCTCATAGTGTACTTTACTATTGAAAGCAAAAAATGTTAGAATTTTTAGATCTTTGCCAACCAGATACAGCTTTCTCATTCTACTAGGATAAAATTCTGGGTAAATTTTGCAGCCCAGAAAATATTTTTTCGTTTTTTTTCTCATTGAGGCCAATAGTCTCGGGCTACACGCATTTAAATCAGTGCGTATTGCAGGGGTATTAGTACATATGCAAGGCGTGTGCGTGCAGGGCGATTTTGATATATAAGAACCTAAATTCTCTTTAAGAAACTCTGTATGATGAGTCCGTGTGTATAGGCGAACTCAAGTTGAAATACCGTCGCCGTTCAGTGATATTCCTAGTTCTAATAGATAACAAATCCAGTCGTTTAGTCGTTTAAACGTTCTAATCGCTGAAGACAAAGAAACAATGGAAATAGAATATTTCACAAGTGCCGAGGGCAAATAAGTTCGGCCTTTTACACCCTTCTCGATCTGTCATTGGACAAATTACAGCGCTCGCCCTTGATACTATAGTTGTCATCCATGCACAACCTGAGTCACAAGAGAGAAAATCTCTCTGTCCCATCCTCAGCGGTTGGCGACTAGCTTAACTGAAAACCTGGCAACGCCAATTAAATGGGTCTAACTTGAGATTTCAAAGCGAAAAAAAACGCTCAAACAACAGCAAATATATCATTGAGGAAAAAAGTTCACCAATCTTCAAATTCGACAGCCGAGTAGACAGCCAAAACAGACCACTTTCGTGAATGCCCGTTGTGGGACAACACATCTACTTGAAAACGTGTTGATGTCTACGCGACGAAGACGGGACATCTAATTATCTAAGTAAAACAATGAACACTGAGGAGTTATGGAGTGCCATGCAGAGAAACGTAGCCTCGATTGCCGTGCTCATCTCATAAAAGTGGGAACTCTCTCTCTGCGTTGACCAATTCCTGAGGGATGCATCATGCACTCGACATCTTCGAGCATCTTTAGAGATGATTGGATTCATATGTGCCCTATACAATGATTTCCGGTGACCTCTCGATATATCGAGTCAGTGGTTCTATTCTCCCAGACAAGTCTGCTACCAATTTCCCGACACCGGAGGGATGGCGGATTTGGTGAGCTTAGGGCACAGAATGGAACGAGAAGCACATATATATGATATACGTGGGATTATTCAGCTTGCCCATCTGTCGATGGAAATGTCTATCATCTTCATTTTTCAGCGTAGGTATTCTGCGTGGCAGGTGGCCACTGGCTCAACAACCGTTCTCGGCGTGCTTTCCCTATCCACGGTTTCACTTAGAAGTCAAATCGATTTACGCTGCTTTAGCCATTTTTTTTAAACGGAACATGATTATGCGAATTGGTCTGTGAGAGAGAGAGAGAGAGAGAGAGAGAGAGAGACTAGTGGCGGAAATATTGCTGCCATCTCTAATCTCTCAGCTGTCGCCGTTATTCGTGGAAAGGCAGCTCTCTTACAAATTAGACGTTTCCTTTTGGGTTACTATTTGTTTGTCAACGCTTTCACAATGGCTTTCATCGTTCTGACGTTGTCCATTTCCTCAATTCTTCCTCAAAACGAAGAAGTACCTCTATTGGAAAGCCTGTGTGTAAGCCTCCTATTTCAGCACGACATCAATACGAATTTCGTCCTGCGATGAAAAAATTGATGATTCAGCGCTGTAAGCTTTATGGAAAGGGTTTTTATACAATCTATATGACATTCTTAGACGAGTTAGGCGAGACGACAATCCGACCGCCGACTATCCTACTTCTAGTCGATTAAAATGACGACGAAGGTGCTTGTACATCATCATGCTCATCATGGGAATGTACCCTACAGTGTCATTTCATTGCATTGATTTCTTTTTTACAATAGTAGCGTACTTCTTTATTGGCGCTCGAATATGGAAATCGCTGCCTACGATGGTGAAAGAGAAATAGATGAATAATGTGGACCAGGAAAGAATATCGGACTTATCCACAATGTTTCCTTGTCGATTATTCATTAACAGCACATAACTAACTTACGCATGAAAGTCATATACTTGGATACCTGGATACTTGGATATACCGCTCCATCGGTTTGCGAACCCCAGCATAGCTTCATTTTTTTTCAGACCTTTGCTGCTTTAGCCGTTGTGGTCTTGTGGACCACAGAGAGATATGCCATCATGCGACTACTTTGATACCAGGACCTTGGAGAATCCTGGTGTTGGTTTACTCTTAGCTGGAGTTCCGAATGGAAATGCTGGACTCCTTCTCAGTCTGAGAGACTGTTGGGGGGGATGAATCCCACCGCTGCACATCGCAGCCCGACACCCAGGAACATCTCCTAGCAGCGATGTTCGTTGATAGAGAGCTCTTGAAAACACCGTTCACATAGATATTACGGATTGAACATGAAAACGATGGCTGAACAACAGAGGAGAAGGACAACGTTAAGCAACAACGTGATATATTATGTCTTGGTCACCTATAGGTAGCTCGAGAAGTGCACGTCATCATGTCCTTGAAAATCATAAAGGTAAAAAAATAAGCTCTTGGCGTTGATCAATCCCTGAGGGATGCGCCATGCATTCGACTTCATCAAGCATCGTTTGGAGGTGATTGAATGCATATTTGGCCTTTACAGTGACTCTCGGTGGCCTACCGATGTATCGAGGCAGTGCTCCTATCCTCTCATACAAGTCTGGTACCATTTGCCTACCCTTGAGGAATGGAAGGCTTGGTGGGCCATGGGCACGGGGATCGATTCCACGTGTGCGTTGCAGGGCGCCACCGAACACCGCCACACGCGCTCTTCGAAGGTCATATAAAAAATAAAAAATGAAAATGGACTACAAGAGATGATGGGTAAGACACAAATACTTCTTGCAGTCATTCTTGATTGTTAGTTCACGATGAAAGCTAACGGTTGGTCACATTTTATGTCTTCAGCCTATGATCTGCAATATTGTGAAACGACCTTCAGCAACATTTTCACTTTGTCCTGGCTCTTTCAGATGTGTTTTCTACCATGGCTCTTTCACCTTTTCGGATATGGCCTGTCAAAGTTCGGAAAAACCGCCGCCTGTTTCTGGCTTCGATTCGGAGGAGCTCGTGAGACGAAGCATTCGCTGGTGATGATGCGCAGTATTCGTTCCTCCCTTATCCTGAACAACTTCAATCCCATCGATTCGTAGCCATTCATGTCAATTATCGCTCGAACTTCTGAACTTCTAGTCGGACAAGTGATTTCTGGCGAGAAGTGATGGAACAGGTTAATTATAAGGAAAATTCCTTTTTTCTTCCCTAGAAATCGTTAGATTTGCCATGTCATCTTGTTGGAGAAGCAGAAATGTCGACAAAGTGGTCTACCGTTCGATTTCTTCGTGGGCTGTTGGTAGATCACTCACACGTGGCGCTGTTCTCTGCCCATTTTCGCCATTTGGCCATTCTCACCTCCAGCTGTCGACAGCTTTTATTACCTTTCTCCTATCCATTCTTCCCTGTCTTCCTCTCTCTTTCTGTCTGTGTCTATCTATGTCTATCTCTCCATCTCTTTCTTCCCATCGCTTCCATCTTCTACGATAGCTGTTATAACTATGCTTTATGTTTCATAAGGACCACCTATAGTCCTGTACGGTGACATCTAATATTAAACTAGGACTTCGTTTCCTAAATTTCTTCAAGTTTCAACTTCGTTGAAGACCCACTATGTAGACATTTCCATCGACAGCACTTTCACTGGCCCTCATGGTAGTGGTTTTTTGCAAAACCTTTTCTCTTCACCTCACTGAAGTAAATCGATTCCACTGTGTCATGTTGCTTCCGAAGAGAGAAACAGATGTGTGATTCATGGTGTCTTTCTTGCTTGAATGCTTCTTTCTTTTTTAGTGTCGCCTATCTGTTAATCGACTTCTCAGTTCCACGCAACGCTGACGAGCATGGTGTTCGACGTACTGAAGGACATGGCCCGATCCTCGGACGCCGTACCGTACCTCAAGCCGCCGCAGACTCTACAAACAGAACTCGACATGGTAACGATCTCTGCAGTTATTACTTTATTCTCTATGACTAAATCGATCGATATGATCGATTTAGACTCGTAAAAACAGGTTTAAAATGTGATAAGGTGTTCGATTCAGGAAAACTGGTAATCTAAGGCGGTTTTATCCACATTATGTTTGAGGCAAAAGTAACAATATTCTTTTTCGTAGCAAATCCCAAGAGTGACTTTCGTTTAGCCCGCGCATTGATCAATAGTTCCCTGTTTTTATTGAAGAGCAAACACGAGGTTGTTATTACAGCATTTATTAGTGATACACAGTAGATGACGTTTCGACGGTATCGCCTTCTTCGGAGCCTGGAAAGGGCAAGTTGCCACGTAAGCTACTATTGCACTTTCATAATCCAGGCAAAAAAACTCATTACATAGGTTTAATTCGCATAGTAAACAGCTTATTTTAAAAACTCACTGCCTTGTACCTTACAAGTCCTCCATTTCTTTGGTGGAGACCAGCCGCACAAGGTTTTACATGGGCGAGGAATGTGCTTCGCTCAAGTCAAAAAATCCAGTTGAGGAATGACGCGACTTTACGCGTTATCGCAAGACACTACCCGTTGCGGATCAGTTCTGGATTTTCAAAAAAGAAGTCGAAGAATGAACCGCGAGGAGTGCCCTATCATCATGGGTAACCTCGCGCCATACCCCAGCCTGATTTTTTTTGACCTGAACCAGGCACATTCTTCACTCATTAGGGCTCTGTGCGACTGTCTTCCGTCAAATAATTGAAGGACTTATAATTTACAAGGGAGTGCATTTTTTAAAAGAAGCTGTTTATTAGGCAGACGAAATCTAAGTGTGGGGTCTTTTCTGCTTGGGTTACGAGTGTTTATATGAGTAGACTGCGTATTAACTTAAGCTTTCCAGACTATGAAGAAGGCGGAACCGCCGAAACGTGAGCCGTTGTGAATAAATATTGTAATAACAACCTCATGTCTGTTCATCAAGAAAAAACAGGGAGTATGTTTTTGATTAAAAGGAAGTCCTTAACGCAAAGTAATTGTTCTCACTTTTATTTACTTCCTGTTTCTTTTTCTAATGGCTGGGTATTACGTGAAAGAAAACCATAATGATGCTGCGATATTTACAACACTCCGAACCGCCGGTGTCTTCGATGGGGATCGAACACGGAACTACGCTTTTCGGAGGCTAACGCGTTCACCACCACACCAGATCAATCCCATTGACGGGTGATTGCTGATAACGCCTATAGGCTGAGAGAAAAGCGAAACGAAGGACCCGTATTATGTGGTCGTGAACGCGTCAGCGCCGGAAAGGGTAATAGCGTTCTCGGTCCCCATTACACACACCGGAGGTCGGGAGTTTTGCAAATAACTTATGCGTAACCATTTGTTACTTAGAAAAGAATATCAGCTGCAGATTCGAGAGCGATGTCAATGTCTGGTACTTTCCGACGACCAGCTGCGTGAAATGATGGTCGCTCTTGAAAAAAGCATGGATGAGGGTCTGGCGAAGGAAACTGGTGGGACTGCTTCATTTGTTATACTATCATTTCAACTGTCTTTATAACTTTTCGAAGCAAACTTTCAGAACCACAGGTGGATGAAAAATACCCGTACTGTCTTTGTCTTTTTGATAACTATAAATAAAACTATCTCTACTTGCAGCTTCTACAGCTGCTGTTAAAATGCTGCCGTCATACGTGCGGGCCGTTCCGAATGGGACAGAGCGCGGGCAGTTCCTATCGTTGGATCTGGGCGGTACAAATTTCCGTGTTCTTCTCATTCGACTCAACGGAAAAGAAGCCGAAATGACTGGAAAGATTTTCCGAATACCGGAAAGCGTCATGCGTGGAACTGGTGAAGCCGTGAGTTCATTCCGGACATAATCGCCGGGTTCTTTGGAAGTTATTCGGTAAATAATACACGTCTGTACTTTTTTCGGATTACAGTAACGCATAGCATTGATTTATTACACATAGAACTAAAAAATGATCAAAAGCTGAGTAGTCTTTTTTTGTCAAAAAAATATTGTACCTATTATTATATAGTTATTGATATTATTACTTCCTTGGAAAGTTCGATGGCCTATCTTCCCTGGTTACGTGGGTCCCAGCACATTTTCCGTTTTCTCGGAGTTTTCCTGGCCTAGACATTGTGGTTCCGTGTAGTCCCGATGTCAGCCTGGCCAAAATCTGCTCCAAGTCGTCACCACCACAAGCAGTCGCCGCCTTTGTGGATCAGAAGGAGATTTGCCACCATGCCCAAGCGACTAGTTTCATACCAGGACGGTGGTTGATCTTCTCAGCTTGGGAGACCCTGTCGGACAGACGAATCCCATCGCTCTACATTGCAGCCCGACACCCAGGAACACCTCCCAGCCACGATGAGGCGGTAAACCGTTGGAAAGACTAATATTATTGTTTTAAATGGAATTTCATACGTTTGTTTTTTGCAGTTTGAATAGTCAATAATTTTCGTACCCTGTTCATTCGCACTCGTTTGAAAGCCCATAGAGACGGAAATCGTTACCATTCCCTTGGGATACGAATTTCCTGAGAATTCAACAATTTGGGAAGTTCATGTGCTTAGTAAAGATAAGGGTGCTACGACTGTCACTGTGTTGGCTGCTGACATCAGCAGAACACACACACATCCATCCCCTGAATAAAGTATTTCGTTATGAATAAATAATTAACAGGTTCTTTGTAGAACTCCTATATTAATAAACGATAAGAGAATCGCCGAATAATGATTATATATGTTGGAGCAAAACTCCGAAATCAACGTGTAACTAGCATATTTGTGATGACATGTATTGGGTTCGGCGTTTCATAAGAAGTCGACAGCTCTCCAAACACAAATTTTGGGCTAAATGTCGTCAGAGGAGATCTATTTTCTGTAAAGGGTAAAGGACAAAGCTCTCGGCGTTCGTCAAAATACTTAAGGGATGCGCCATACATTCGACTTCATCAAGCATCGTTAGAGGCGATTGAATGAAAATCTGCCCTACATAATGATTCCGCGGTCTACTGAGTGCTGCTATCCTCCCAGACAAGTCGGGTACCAATTTGGCGACCATGGAGGGATAGAAGGCTTGGTAAGACTGGAGCGTGGACTCGAGCCCGTGAGTATTGCAGGGCACCTCTAACCATGGAGCTACACGGCGCCTCCATATTCTTTGTATCACAATTTGCAGACGACTTTTAGGAGCGAGTCTGTTCGTCCACACGAGTCTAACAGTAATATCTCGTTGACTGTACAGATTGGTGCCTATATTGGTTAAAAGCGCCTTGCAATACACACGTGCTCGGTGGTTGGATCACGTCCTTTGGGAAAACCAAGATGCGTGAAGTGCGTAGGAGTGACCGTTGTCCTACCAGCGCTCGTTGTCCAAGAAGTGCACTAGTTCTGTAAAAGAGCACTAGTTGATTGTTATAATAACTGCACTATGGAAATACAACTTTTCTATCAACCCTCTTACATCCTCACACCATGACGGGCTGATGAGACTCCACCGTCTTGATAAAGCTATTTACTGCCTCACTGAAGTGGGTAATGAAGTCACTTGATTAGGACGACAAAGGCGTACTAATTGGTGACAAATCCACGTAAATACTTGTTTAAAAACGACATTTTTATCTACTCGTTGAACACCGTTGTAGCGGAGACGATGCTAAATGAGCTTAATGAAGCGCGAAGAAGAAAGATAGCGCAGAAATCAGAAGCATACCGAATTTACGAAGAATCCCTAATGAGATTAACAAATCGAACTGAATGTTTCTCTCATTACAGAAACCATCTCATATGTGTACCATGATCGTTCAATGAACAGGCAAAACAATGTGTAGGAGAAGTTATACAGGAGGCTAATATCACCCCAGTTCGAGCCTCTCAGAGAAACTACCGACCAAGTAACAAAACCGAAACTCTGCACCAGAGGTGTGAGTTGATGCGTCACGTCGAGACTCTGTGGATCACACACAGCGCTTCAACGATGTCTTCTGAGATATAGTCGGTACGCAGAACGTCTAATCGGGTTACAGAACGGGGCTACAAAAGTTCTTCCAGCTTCGAAACCTTACAGAATGCTAATCTAGCGAATCATGTGTGGGTTGGTAACATAATGAGAAGAGCGGACGAAAGATGGACATGAAGAATTATGTGGGTTCCGAGAACATGCAAGTGTTCTTGCAGATATCATCGCACTTAACCAATCACATCTGTGGACGACGATTATGCGAGAAAGATCGGAATGGGTAATGGCCTAAGACACGCGATAGTAAAGATGGACTATACAAATATCTACATAAGTATCTATACCCCTACGACACTTTGGTTTCTATTTGTTCCCTCTTCCTCCTCTGAGCTAGTTCGAAGAACTTTTCATCTCTTCGATGTTTGGGCGTCGTCCCACATCGCAACCAATTTCGACACCTTTATATCTCCTATTCCCGTGATACAGTAGTTGTGATCCATTATAGCAGTTGTAAACGGAAGAGCAGTAAATTGTTCATCAAATATGGAACTTTACATTAGATAATAGAGGATGCCGTTTCTTTGACAATTTCTTATAATTCGTTCATAATTAGAGGATAGCTTGAAGAGCTGACAATTTAACAGACTTATACCAGAGAATCCTCACAACGGTTTACCGCCTCATCCTGGCTGGGAGGTGTTCCTGGGTGTCGGGCTGCGATCTACAACGAGGGGATTCATCCATCCGGCAAAGCCCCCAAGCTGAGAAGGAGTCCGGCGTTTCTATCAGGATGCCCAGCTAAGAGTAAACTAATACTAGGATCCACCACCGTCTTCGTATCAGACTAATCGCATGGTGATAGATTTCCCTTTGATCCACAAGGGTTGTGACTGCCTGTGGTAGTGACGACCTGGGGCAGCCTTAGGCCAGGCTGACCTCGAGGCTCCAGGGAAACATAATGGCTTAATCAATAAGACTCCGAAAAGTGGAGAATATGCTGGGACCTGCACAAACAGTGAGGGCAGGCTGTCGAAGTATCCAAGTATGGCAGAGAATTTGCTTAGTCGGTATGTTTGTAGTCAAAACTAAGTAAATTTTTTGAGCACAACGTTTAAAGCAATAGCGAAAAGCTTTTTTGAGTGACTAATACAAGTTTATAACCGTCTCTAAAAGCAAACTCCGTGGATACTCATTGTAGGTGAACACATTTTATTTCCTGCCTACTATAATTATGGCAGGCAGAAAATAAAAAGTAAACATTGTGTCATCCAATTTCACTTAATTTTTTCTGCCACACGACATGTCTTCACACCTACTTTGCCGATCCCCAGCACTTGCATTCAATTCGTTTTCTCGCATCCGTTATCCACAAGGGTCTTTGGACTTTCCATCTGTGTTCGGCTGCAGCCTAAGGATTGTAGTCCTCACTATAAATGTCACTGAATACTGATCGAACCAATTCTCCATGCAGTCCTAGGATACCCACTTGGACTGCAAGGAGATAGCCTTTCACAGACAAGTCTGGACACAATTCACAGGCAGTACGAGTTTCATGAGCTCGGTCGGGGTCGGATCAGCAACGTGCTCTTGTCTAACGGGCATTGTTACAACTGCGCCACCCGCCTCCTAAACACAAGGAAATCACTCCGAAGGTGTACATATGCACTGGAATCACATCTATACGTCTCCTGAATACGTCTTGTTGTATCGAAACGTGAAAGAGACCGTATGACAAACAATTTCCATTTACATATCAAATGTATGGTAGAGGTTTTTTCGGACCATGAATCGTGCCATTATTGGATTATTGGATAAGCTATCGATTAAACAGACAAAGAATGGCAAAAGCACTTTGTGCGGCAAGTCAAGACCGGTAAAAAGAAAGTGCACTGAGATCAATGCATTTTAACCGTCGCCTTCTCAGAGGTGCATTGAATTCACTGCGTGTCTTCGAGAATATGCTTAGAAAGTAATTAGATACTGACTTTCAGTTCAAAATCTTTGCTAACGATGAAGATTCAATTGATGAAATTTTCAACCATGTCGAAGCCATCTTGGACTATTTTCTTGTCAGCCGTGCTGAACGATACAGTGGACTTTCCTGAAATTGTTGATGTTTTCAGCTTTTCGACCACATCGGCGACTGCATGGCGAAGTTCATGACTGAAGAAGGCGTGAATGACGTCGCGAAACTTCCTCTGGGCTTCACGTTCTCATTTCCATGTGAACAAAATGGCCTGACAAGGTGTGCATTTCCTAGGTGGAACCGTCTTTACTCTTCCGAAATCTGTGAAAAATAAAAATTTGGAGCCGAAAATATACCATCAGTATTGTATGAATTAGTGTGAGCGAATAATATTCTATTTCACAAGTACTGATCTTATCTCTGAATCCGTTTATTTTTTTTACATTCATCATCCTTACAGTTCTGAACTTGTGGAGAAGTGAAGTTCAATCTTATTTTAGGCTTGCAAATCCAAGTATTACCCTTCCATAGAAGGGAAGGCTGTAATGTAATAATCCTATATGCTTACTTATATCAGCAAATATGCTTCAGTCAACCAGTCGAACTGTTTTTAAGCGCAAAACTAATAAATTGGACGAAAGGCTTCACCGCCAGCAATGTCGAAGGGGCCGACGTGGTCCGTTTGCTTCGTGAGGCTTGCCAGCGACGAAAGGTATGCTTAAAATCTTTGTTGTGTGGCATCTGATCAGAATTTATTGTGGGAAGGGATTTCTGCTTTGACTCTTTCGGACAGGCCTAATATTAGTGAAATTTATTCAGGATATTGATATTGACGTCGTTGCCGTACTAAATGACACTGTCGGAACCCTAATGGCCTGCGCTTTTAAGGAGAACAACTGCCGTGTACGTTTTCGCTTTTTCGAAAGGCACATTGGGTAAAGTCGAACTCGCTGAGATGAAACAGCTTTGTCCTAGAGGTCATTAAATGTGTACCTGGCTAATATAATCAATCGCGGTGGCGTAGTGATATGTCAACTCAGTGTTTTTATCCTCCCAGAGCTGTCTCGTAGCAATTGGGCGACTCCGGAAGGATAGAATACTTGCTGAGCTCCGGGCGGCGTACCGAGTAAATCACCAGATGTGTAATCTACGGCGCATCTAACCACTGCGCTATACGCTTCTACTCATAAACGTAAAATTGTTAAATTTGCCCATTTGTTGTCGATAGGGACGTCAATCATCTTCATTTGTCAGCGTTGGTATTCTGCGTGACAGATGATCACTGATTCAACAAGCGCTTTCCGTCAATGCCTACCACGTCACACAGAACTCAAATCGATGTTCAATGCGTCAGCTATTTTTATTCAAACGGATAACGAATATACGGATTGGTCAGAAAGAGATAGAACAACGCCAGAAACATTACTTCCATCGCTGCGATCTCTTTTCTCCGCAGCCATTCGTTGAAATGGAGCTCTAGGATCGAACCGAGAACCAATCCATTGTGTATTGCAGGGTACCACCTCTAACCAGTGTGCTGTACGCGCACCTTTATCTTGCATAGGATTGAGAAATATTAAAGTTTGTAACTACAGTGTCACGCTTATACATGCACATGTGTGGATGAACATATCCAACAAATCTGCGAGAATGGTGGTCTTTATAGAATTGCCATATTTAAGAGTTGCTGAGTTCAGGGTATTAGCAATGGCTGTAAGCTATCGCTTTAAAAGTGTAAAGGATATCTTTAAGGGTACGGTTTCTCGGAATTTTCAATGCAACATGTAACTTTGAATTTCACTTTTAGGGGAAAAATTGGGAGCAAAATTCGAATGTTTAAAGATTTTTGGCGCAAGCAAAACCATTTCAAATTTCAATAACTCACTGGGGATATATGCTTTGCCGGAGGGAACTCCTTTCTCAATCGCTCGCTTCACTTTCTAAAGAATGGTCCTTGAAAAAAAAACAACTTGCGCGTTCCAAAAATCCAGAAAAAAATCCGTCGTAGAATAAGAAGGTTTGACTCTTGAAGGCAGAGATTTGTAAGTTCTAGTGGTTTTAATTCAACTAATAAGGTTCACTTTGAACTGAGATATTCGTTCAAAGTTGAAAGGTGGCACTATTTTTTGAGAAAATGTACATAAAAATTCGTGCTCATCGTCACATTTGTCTCAATAGAAATGGATCACAAGGGTCCTGGACACAAACCGAGGCCTTTGTTTTGCCGTTCTCTCGGCCAGGTTTTCTACTCTAACGATGCTATCAGCAACCACGCAGGCTGGATAGCACGTGAACCCCCGGAAAGGGTAGTCGCGGCTTCTAATCCCAACTGAGGTTCCGAGTTTTGTTCATATCTCAGCATCCTCGTGGTTGTATTTTCAAACGACACCCTTCCATGAAAAAAGACAGACTAGGTAAACGTTGGGTAATCGATTCGTTCCAAGAGGCAACAAATGTTGGTTTTTGCAGATCGGAGTTATTGTGGGAACGGGAACAAACGCTTGCTACATGGAGAAACTCGATCGGATAGAAAAGATTGGCGACGAAATCAAAGGCGACAATGTATCCGATGAGGTGAAGCATTTAAAAAATCTTGTTGATGTAGGTTAAGCAGCTAATGGTTTGGTTGCGTAATTATTCACGTAATCCTTTGTTTACTGTTTAGTTTCACGCAGTAAACTTGTTATAATCCGCAAGCCATTCCCAGTTTTTTCAGTTCACTGTTTCAATCTCCAGCATTAGGGATTGTTCCTAAATGCTTCATTCGGGTCCCCAATAAAAAGAAGAGAAATGAAGACGACTGAGCGAGATTTATAGTTTTGGTTTTGTCCTTCGGGGATCTATACACGGATGAGCACGCGACGCGATAGAAGAGCTGTTTCCATTCTTGAAGCATATTAAAGGATAAAATGATAAAGCTCTTGGCGTTGTTCAATCCCTGAGAGATGCGCCATGCATTCGACTCCAGTAAGTATCGTTGAAGGTGATTGAATGCATATCTGGCCTTTACAATGACTCACGGTAGACTGTCGGACCAGTGCTGCTATCCTCCCAGACAAGTCTGGTACCAATTTGCCGACCTCGGAGGGATGGATGGCTTGGTGGGTCACTGGAGTGGGGATCGATTCCAAGTGTGTGTTGCAGTGGCGCCTCCAACCACTGCGCCCACACGCACCCTCAAATCATATTAAGATATTGAAATTGTTGGTCCTTTTGACTCATACGATGCACAGCTGTGAGCTCTACTGCTCATGAGATTATCTAGCCATCTCCCAGGCATCTCTCCTTGTCGATTGCATGTTCTTTCTAAGATTTTCTTTTATTTTTCTGTGGTTTATAATCCGTTGTCAACACATCCTATGGCATCATCTTCGAAAATCAGTGTTTTTCTGCAACCGAGCACCCAAATGTGCTGTTAATTCAGGGAGTTTGGAGTTTTAAATACATCGAAGTCATTGGTTTAAGAATCCAAAGCATGGAGTAGACAGGTTTTCTTGAGATAGAATTGCTGTGCATAGCAGTATTAACTTTGGAGAACCATTCGTATTTACAATGGTAGTCGCTCAGAATATGCTCATATAAAAGTTTATAGCCAAGCCCACCACGATGAAAGGATCGCTTCTCTAAACTTGCTGGTGAATTGGATTTTGGTATAAAGTGTTCATACCCTCGAACTGCATGTGTGTAAGCGCAATTGTCCATGCTCAGAGGCGATGAGTCTTCTACAAAAATAGGTTTCACTGATGTGACACATCCACGAGCTGTACACACGAGCTTGACGAAAAGATCCTGTTCTTCCAACACTGAACCTTCTCATCCTACGCCATTCTAAAGGCCTACCTATTCTGATGATGGAATTTCTATAAGCTTGAACATGATACTCACATGTTTTTATTTCAGATGATTATCAATACGGAATGGGGAGCGTTCGGTGATGACGGTGTGATCGACTGGATTATCACTCCATTTGATCGGCATGTCGACTCACTCAGTATCAATCCTGGGAAGCAACTATTCGAGAAGATGATCTCTGGAATGTATATGGGCGAGTTGGTTCGGATAGTGTTAGAGGCATTAGCCCAAGATGGACTACTCTTCAACGGTAAATTGGAAGCAATTTCACGCCATGGGTGCTTCCCAACGAAGTTCGTCTCCGAGATCGAAACGTGGGAACTTTTTTTCACCGCTTGTGATATTTTCAGAAAATGCTGAAAGTATATGAACTTACGATATAATCAAGCTGCTGGCCTCTTTCTCCTGCGGGTCCCACGTGCATAATTTGCAATATTTTTGGTGCAGAAGATGTATTTTGATTTGTTCTGTTTCCGTTTTGATTCTGTGATAATGTTACGCCTTCAGCGATTTGCTCGAAGATGACCTTACGTTCCAAAAGACCTTCCAAATCTTGGAAGATATTGGAATTGAGAGCGTCTCAAGCGCTGACTGCGAAAACGTGGCCTATGTGTGCCGTGTTGTCAGCACAAGGTGAGTGTTTATCCCAACAAGCTCCTGATAATTGGGTGGTCACCACTTCATGTTTTGGTTTATTTGAAATCCAGGACGCAGTTAGGGAGTGCTTTATCGTGGTTGACATTCTGATTGCGTCACCTTCAGAACTGCGTTGATTCGAGTTCATATTCATCTACCGTGCGCCTGAAGTTTCATGCGATTTGGTTGCTTGCTATAGTCAATGAGCGAAAACACTCATAATCCACAAAGTGGAAGTCGGTTTAAAAGTCCTCACTATACTTGCTTTTTAGACTTCCACAATTTCAAGGTTAGGAATGATATGAGCATTGTGTTATTTGCTTGAGGACCACCTTACTCCTGAAATCTCATGTGAGACTGGTTCTGGAAGGTGGCGATCATTACCAGTCGTGCTTACCTTAAATTGTGGTTTTGTAAGAAAAAACTACATTTAGGCCCAAAGAGGAGATGTATGGATCAAATTTTGTCACTGCCACTGTTGGTCAATTGTTTACACCTAAAATATGATATTTCTGCTTGTATTCGTTGATTTTTTTTTCCGATTTCAAAAGGAACACTAGGTAGGAAATCTGGGAAGAGAATAAAATATGCTGTTTTAAGCCCATATTAGGCAATCCGTGTGGCCTTATTGTTCCAACCGTGGTAAATTCTGATATAAAGCTAGGGTTTTGAATGGGAACATGGACTTCCTTGACCGCCTGCATGACCCTCTGTTGTGAATGGATTCTTTACTGTGGACGTTATTTCACTAACTAGAAACCTTTTGTGACTACAAGCCGTAGATAGGACCATGGAAACAGTTCTTCCATTATTATCACGTTAGCTTCTAGAGAAAGTGGTGATGAACTACCACGTCAAGGGTGTGGGATTTGCCAACTACATAGGCTTTTCTCTAAATTATTAGTAAACTAATGATTTTATTATATTCCTGAAAGCTTCGCTTATCAATAAGCTACTGTGTTTCAATAGTTAAACCTAAACTGTGACTTTTTCTAAAGGGGATATTGAAGACAATCTGTAGTAATCAGAGTTAAAAAAAGGAGAAAAACAAAAAAAAACATTAAGAAAACCGTAAATTATCATCCCTAGTGTTCAACACGCCCAACGGTTTACCGCCTTATCGTGGCTGGGAAATGTTCCTGGGTGTCGGTACAGCGGGGTGATTCACCCCTTGGCAGGGTCTCCCAAGCTGAGAAGGAGTCCGGCGTTTCCATCAGGACGCCTAGCTAAAGTGAACCAATAGCAGGATTCACCACCGTCCTGGTATCAAAGTCGCATGGTGGCAAATCTTCTGATCCACAAGGGCTGGGATTTCCTGTGGTGGTGAAGACCTGGAGTACACTTTGGCCGGGCTGAGCTCTGGATTCCAGGGAACCGCAATAACTTCACCAGCAAATCTCCGAAAAATGGAGATTATGCTGGGGTCCGCACAACCAGTGAGGATGGGCCGTTCAAGTACCAAGTATCAAGTATCAGGTGTTCACCGCTTCATGTATACTAATTTTATGTAAAGAAATGCATTTTCAATTTCTGCCGAAACACGGAAATCAGTAGGCTTGCTAGTGCTAAGATGTATTTCTACATGATGAGAGTCTTCTGAAGTTTGACTGATTACGTCACAGGGCAGCGCAGCTGACGGCGGCCGGCATTGCGACGCTCCTGAAGCGGACGGGTCGTCGTGAAGTAACGGTCGGACTGGACGGATCCGTCTACCGCTTCCATCCGTCATTTCGACATCTGCTTGAGGAGAAAATCGGCCACCTGATTACTAACGACATTCAGGTGCGTGACTTACAGATTCGTTTTCAGGATAGGGGCTCTCAAATTTTGAAACGTCCAGTGGAAGTCACTGTACCTTTTTCATTTTTACAATTCTGCTTGCAGGATTCACCTAAATAGATACTGAGTTGAATTAGCAAATTGTGGACATCAATTTGAAGTTCTTTCCTCATTTGAGTTTTCTTTGCAACGGATGCTCTTGAATGAAATCTTCTAGCTGAAGGTTCAAAAAGAGTGCACTAGAAATTGGGCATTCAGCGAATCCAGTACTATTATAGATAGTACTTAGGTTTCTATGGCTCGCACTTCCTATTAAAATTACTTCTACTTGTCGTTGCAGTACTGGCCTATTGATAGATAGGTATAAATTCTTCCTAGAAGCTTTAAGTAAGAATTTTACCAATTTTTTTTTCGTAAATCCCGTATAAACAGTTATCCCACTTGGCTTGTTATTTTTGAGCAAAGTAACAAGATACGGACTGTAAGCCGGAAATCCACCATGTTTCAGTACCAGCTGATGCTCTCGGAGGACGGCAGCGGTCGCGGTGCCGCTGTGGTGGCGGCGGTCGCAAGCCGTATGAAGCAGCAGCAGGAGGAGCAGCAGCAATAAGCAGTATGCCCATCAACGGCATGACTTGATGGCCAGCCGTCTCCAAACTAATGTCACTGTGAACTAACCGGCTCCTAACATTTGTGTATGCATACGAAATAGATTGATTAACTAAACTAATCAATTATAATTAATGTAAATGCCTTTTTGTGATGAAATAGTTGTAGTAACTCTGATCTCTCAGACTAACTATAGGTATAGGCTATTTGTCGGATTATTTGCACTGTTTTTCAGTCCTTTTTCATTTCTGGTTTCAAGCACCGGAAACCATTTGAGTCGTTGTAGAATAATTTACAGAGTTATGTAGACTATGTTGTAATCCACGTGGTGCACTGTGAATAACGCCATAAATCTGTTAACACTAAAACATCTTGCTACTGTAAAATACCGTATTCACGACGATGCTGATCTTCGGTCATCGTACGCTTTAAACAGTTCCGGCGTATTTGAAACGAAAAAGATTTGATTAACTTTTATGAGATATTTCGAGCCATTAAGCCAGCCATGTAGATGCGCAATAACCCCAGTACTTTACGTGTTCTAAGTCTTTTTTTCAAGATAAAATCATTAGCAAAGTTAATACCCTAGAGTTAAGGAGTACCAAATGCAGTCGGGGTAGTTGCTCAAATTTATGATATATTCAAAGGTTCCTCCATGTCTCTCCGAGCGGTATTCGCTCTTGTTCAATCGCTTTGCATTCCTGAATCGAAGCGCTTGGAGTTTGAGGTCCGTGGAGCGGTCGGCTGTCCGCTCCAAGAGGCCCGACGAGGCTCATGCTGTTGTCCTTGTTTGCTCTCCATGTCCACTATACGTCTATTCTACATGTAAGAGGTGTTCCGTCTAACCAGAGAGCTTTCCAGTTCTATCTGTTTACATTCGCACTATAGCTTCTCTTAAGAATTGTCTTCTTATTTATACGTAATCCAATCTTTTTATCCATATCATTGCGCTTATTGATCATCTACTCTGCTTCACTGGTACTTCTAGAAAAAAATGATGATGTTATCTGCGAAATGAAGATTTTTCTAATAATTTTCCATTAATACATATGCCCTTCCCGTCCCAATCAAGGGACTTCGCTAACCACTAATGTGGTAACAAACAGCTGTTATCATATGATGTCGCCCTATCGAACCCCTTTTCTCATGATTATTGTGAGGGACCGATGGAAAAAGCTGTAATAACATTATGCAGTTCGAAAGCCCAACAAGTTCATGTTTTTCGCTTCACCGCCAACAAAAGGTTTTTTTGTAGTCGGCAAATTTAGGCCGATAGATGGTTTTATTTCGGGCACATAGCTATCGCTCTGGACACTGATGCTGTCAATCCGGTGGCATCCCTATCGGAGTCTTCTTTGCTGAACTGGTTGTAGGTCCACCTGAAGTTTTTGATCTATGCCACAGAATAATATTTATGGAAAGCATGTAGGATACACTCAACAAGCAAATTTGGAAGTGGTTACGAGGATACTTCCGCTCACTCTTCTTAGGCAGATTGTCCGTGTTTAGAGTCTGTAACTGTTTTTCGATACTTTACTTTTTGAAGGTTATATATAATATGGCTTGCGAGAACTATAGTTACAGTAGTTTGTGGCTTCGAGCTCGAGTGAAATCGGATGTGGTGTTTTCTGCTCCTTGTGTTGTGCCACTCTCCGGGCTTTTTGTCGCATTTCGAATTGTAGAGGGAGGAATCCAAAGTGGTCTGTCTCAGCGGAAATTTTGGATTTCAACGAGAGGATTGTGGATTGAAAAAGAATGGATGGTGTCTGAATAAATCCCAACCAATTTTGGAATAACGGAAACACCAATTAGGCAAGACGTCCGATTTGCTATTATGCACTCTACCTCGTCATGGTGCCTTGTGTTAGACGAGCCCTGCTTCCAATTTCGAAGCACGACTTTTTGAAATTGTAGATAGTCTTGGCGACAGAGATGAACTCAGACAATCACTCTAGGCTATTCTCCAATAACGACGTTTAGCGGGAAACGCCTTTTATTCTCAACCAATATGGTAACATTTTTAATTAGGAGAATTCCGTGATAAATGTAGGAGTAGTAAGTTCGGATCGTTACCGTTGTTCCTCCAGAACTTAGGCAGCCTTGAAACATTTGTGATTTAACAGCTTTCGTACTTCTGCCTACCCAACGCTGGAATATCGATGACTTCATAATATGGGTCCATCATAATGGCACTCTATTTTCTGTTTGGAGATTATTACCACTATACCAACTTACCCCCCTTAACGGTTTGCCGCCTCATCGTGGCTGGGAGGTGTTCCTGGGGGTCGGACTGCGATGTACGGCGTGGGATTCATCCCCTAGCAAGGTCTCCCAAGCTAAGAAGGAGTACGGCGTTTCCATCAGGAACCTCGCTAAGAGTAAACCAATACCAGGATCCACCACCGTTCTGGTATCAAAGTCGCATGGTGGCAAATCTCCCTGTGATCCACAAGGGCTGCGACTGGGGCAGACTTTGGCCAGGCTGACCTCGAGATTCCAGAGAACCACAATGGCTTAACCAGCATATCTCCGAAAAATGGAGATTATGCTGGGGCTCGCACAACCAGTGAGGACCGGACATTCAAGTATCATGTATAAAGTATACCAACTTGCAAAGCTTTTATATGGGTTGGATATTTTCACGGGTAACTAACTGGCTGGCCTCTTCTGGGATAGACATGGAGCTTATTTGTCGGAATCGACTCCTGACCACCTCCTATGCATTCCTCATTCGCTTGATTACACGCTTTTGGTCAAGTCGAGTTGTAGAAAAGAAATTCAGTATATGTGAACACAACCAGGCACACATATGTGGACATGTCTATACTAACAGGAGTGCACTAAATAATTGCAGCAAAAACTAGGAATACATACTCGGAATGGACTTGTGTCTGAGGGAACTATAAGGTCGCTTTTGTTCCGCTTGTTCAAGCTCCTATCCATTCCATGAATATAGTCCACGTAGCCTAATGATTAACGGTTGGGGTAAGGCATATCCGTAGTGCAAGAAGTAAGGAGGACAAAAATGATCGACAACAAACTGTACGTGATGGAAGCACTGCGGCTACAGCATATTGCATTAGAAATTAGGTCTTCGTTGTCGTAAACGTTGAACTTTCGTCTGTATTTGGTAATTGTAAGTGTAGTAATTTCTCGCTTAACACCGCTGCTTGCTCACCAAGCCTCTTATACCACCAAGGTCGCAAAATTGGCAGCACACCTACTTGATTTTAAGCTGAGCAGCAAAACCCACAAGCAAAAGGCGTATGGTTGCAGCTGTTGCTTAAGGGTCTTTGTCCTCCGAATGTTTTTGAATGCTGATTAAGCCGATTCCCCCTTGGAATCCCTTAACAATGGCTTTGAAGAGTTCCCAGATTTTCATCACAGGTGCCAGCTTTCGATGATTGCGACGCGCTGATCCTAGACAGCTCTGGTACCAAATTTCATAGATCGGAGAAGTGGAGGGCTTGATTATCCTGAAGTGGGTTTGAAAGATGGCCATGCGCGTAGTGAACGGCATAACTAGCGATAACCCGGGCATAGAATACGAATGAAATGTCCACGTCAACAACGCATAAAAAGTTGCTTTTCCGGCCATCTTAGTAGTGTAAATAGGAATCCATCGCTACAGTTTCACATTCGATAGCTTTACTTCGAACAGTCGATGTGGGTACCTACTTAATTGGACAGAAAACTGAGAACACTACTAAAAAGGGCAATTCAAATCACAATAATCTTTTTTCTGGATAGCACCTCTATTTGAGATTCGCTATTAATGAATGGTCGTCTACTATCCAAAAGTACTGGTGTACATTTATATATTATGTGCTTGTATGTTGTATACCGACTACTCTTCTAAGGGGATAGGACAGTGGTACTGATGTCCGTTATCACGAGCATGATGCTAGTTCGATCCCACTCCGCGCCAACCAAACCTCTCATCTCTCCTTGGTCGGGAAATTGGTACCGGACTTGTCTGGAAAAAAAATCACTCTCTGCAATCCAATTGGGAATGCTCTAGCACGGCTATCTCAGGACTCCAGGGAGAACTGCTGGACGAGCATTCTACATTCAAGATGAAATGAAAATCCCTTCAAGCAGCAGCCGAAGCCACAGGTAAAAGTTGGAAGACCTTCGCGGACGATGGATGCGAGGAAACGAATCAAATGTGAGAAGTGCTGGGATCCGCACAGTAGACGTGAAGACGGATCAAATAAAATGAAATGAAGTAAAAAAAAAGCAATAGCGACTACTCTATTTCACGTAACATTCATGTTCGCCAAAAACTTTGACATTCAGAGCTCTTCTATGCCATCCAGCATAGAGTTGTTTTCTAACAGTTTGATGCATAAAGGCAGGTGTAATGAGTGTATTTCCGAATAAAACTACGTCTTTTAGCAGTCTTTTCAGCACTGTCAGACATTCATTACGGCTTCCTTCCTTCAGTGCTTTCGTTCGTTCTTTGCGGCACCCTGAAGGTTTTCTGCAAGACTGCGACTGAGATCTACTAGTTTCAACTTGACTTGCTCCAGTACGAGGTAAATCTCGCTCTCACATCATTCACACATGATGTGAGCATTAAAAAAGTCATGAAAACTAAGTTGACCATTAAGCGAAAAAGAATGAACAGTCCAATGTAATCATGGAAAGCAAGACAAAACTAGGTTTCGTTCGTTTTTAACCCTCAAAATAGGTCAACTATTAAATGTTAGAGCCGTAAATTCCAGGATGCCGAAAATACAATTAGTCGGAGCGACTAACCTCTTGAAATTGCTAGAAGCCCAATAGTAAGGATACCGATCTCATGGAAAGATCTCTTAGTTAACACGCTCGAAGTAAAATGTGATATATTTATCTTTGTGATCTTATAAACTGATCTTCTTTAGCTGATCCGAGGTTGGTATAGGTGTTCGTTGACGTTGTCGTTGTTGTTGGTGTTGTTTGTCGATGGCTGACGTTTCGGCGATTTCGCCTTCCTCAGAGCCTGGACGTATCTTTATATTAGAATACTTTCAGTTATTCGGTGTAAAAGGCTAAAGTATTAATGAAGATCAAGGTTTTAAATAGATGGTGGGTTAGGATGCTACTGTCATACTGAAAGGCTACTCACCGTGATGTAACGAGTGGGACTGGCCCACGCGTTGTTCACGTGGGGTCGCGAGCACGACACACACCCGGGGTCAAAATATCATTTTGAAAAAGGGCGCCAGGTGACGTTTGATAGTGAGGCATTCGTCTTTCCGGTTCATCTTTCGATTTTTGAAATTTTTCTAAAACGCTTCAAGAGTTTTGCATAGGAGAAGAGGAAAGGAAGGAATCACAAAACCTGCACGAAAAATTGCCATTTCCAATGGCTATGACGTAGAAGTCATTCGGGTTAGACAAAAACGTAGGGTAGATTCCCCAAAATAATGTTTCGGACGTAAGTAAGATCCCTTTTAAGCTACCCTTCATATCAAATGAAAGTAAGTTACGCCATTAAAAGATGCTTAAGAAAAAAGTGGTCTTGAAAATTATATAGTGATTATTGACATCCCACCCAATACCCTACGCCGTCAGTTAGTTCGCAACCGTCTCTGTGATCGTTTGTGCAGCTCAGAAAGCTGTGTGATCTGTCCTGACTGGAGAGACGGGAACTGGATGAGTTCAGGTATAATATACTTGATCTCATATAACGCATGCGGTGAGGAATATATTGGGGAAACGGGTAGACCACTTTGTGTCCGCATAAAAGAACATCTAGATGGGAAAGCTAAAATTCGTCAAAACACTCCTCTCGGTACGCATGGGGCACAAAAGCACAACGGCTATGATTTTGAAGTGACTGTGCAGATCCTAGCGCAGGAGTCGAAAACATCAACGCGCAAAACTCTTGAAGCGTTTTGGATAAATTTCAAAAATCCAAGGATGAACCGGAAAGACGAATGCCTCACTATCACACGTGACCTGGCGCCCTATTTCAAAATGATATTTTGACCCCGGTGTGTGTCGTGCTCGCGACCCCACGTGAACAAACGCGTGGGCCAGTCCCACTCGTTACATCACGGTGAGTAGCCTTTCAGTATGACCGTAGCATTCTAACCCACCATGTATTTAAAACTTTGATCTTCGTTAATACTTTAGCCTTTTACACCGAATAACTGAAATATTCTAATATAAGATACGTCCAGGCTCTGAGGAAGGCGAAATCGCCTAAACGTCAGCCATCGACAAACAACACCAACAACAACGACAACGACAACGAAGACCTATACCAACCTCGGACCAGCTAAAGAAGATCAGTTTATAAGATCACAGAAATAAATATATCAACTATCTATGCCGAGGTTTATAGGAAGTCGGTCTTTTGAGTTATAAAATGTGATACTTTTCGTGTCCAACAATCTAGTCGAACCCTCACTATTCGGACGAGGGAGCAGATGAAAACTTTACTGTCGCTTAGTCGATCCATCCTATGGCGAAGAAAAGCTATGATAAGATACTGGTAAATGGGTGAAAAAAATTGAATGGAAGAATGAACAATAAGACTCCCCTGTTTGGGCAGGGGGTTAGTTTGTAGACTGATAAAATTGTGGATATTGCTTGAAAGCAGAAAAAAACTTACGTATGAAATAATCAGGTCACTTGCCAATTTAGATGCCTGAATGGTCCGCTCTCAAGTGAAGTGTGAGTCTCGTCTCACATCTCTCCCGCTTATTTCGTGGTCGCACACGCATCATTCAATGTGGTAGCGGCTGAGCGATTGAGTTCTGTGGTATACCGAGAATCTGTAGTCCTCCTCCTAATTGACATATTGAGTACTGGTCAACAATAGCCTCCCCTAAAATCATATCAAAGCCATCCTAAAGTGTTGCCGAATTTTTACAGCAAGCACTCGATTAACCCCATGAATCAGAAACAGCTTTGTTGCCTTGCAACTAGGATTGCTCTAGAACAGCAGTGACTCTTGCGGACATCCACCGAACAATCGGAGATGATGTAAAAGGTCAACATAAAAAAGTATCAACCACAACGATGACGAGATAAATATTTGTTAGAATCCGGATCCCAGGCCAGATTCGCACCAGCGATTACCTTTTCTTGGGCTTCACGTGTTACCACTGCACATAAAGCCCTAGCACTGCCTTTCTCTCAGAGCAGTTTTTTACCCTAACAGTACTATCAGCAATCGTATGTCAACGGGAATGAACTAGGGGACAAAAATCTGCATTAACTCCAGTTAGGCTGAGGCTGCTATCGAAATCACAATGTATAACTTTTGATTTATCGCCTATTATTTTTTCATGACAGAATATTATGCGAGATACAACTAGAAGGACACTGAGATATTTTCAAAACTCCATGGAACCCCAGACCAGATGCACATTCGTGCTTCCCAGATTACTCCCTTTTTTAACGTTACGGTAAAAAAACTAGCTGAGCGGAAGGTAAAGCAAGAGCATCCGTGGTGCAGTGGGTAACACGTGGTTCCTCAGAAAGGGTAATCGCGGGCTTGAATATGGCGTGGGATCTGAGTTTTGCAAACATCTCAGCGTCATTGTGATTGTATTTCCCATAATACCGTACCATAAAAAGCAGTAAGTATAATTTTACACAAAAGAGAACCAGTTCAAAGACTCAGAAATTAGAAAAGTATGAAGTTAGTCACTATTACTTTGCATGCCCATCCCAGATTTCAGAACTTTTGCTAGTTTTCCGCTGGGTGGATACTTTGCCTTTACATAGATGACACGTCAATGAATGATTCAGTAAGAGGAATACTGAAGAAGGAAGTTAGGGAATACATTTCAGTACAGTCGCCGGCTATTGCGAATCATTGTACTCCGTGGAAAAGAACAATGGAATAGCAACCTGGTCATGCTGATTTATACGATTCGCTAACGTCTCTAAAGGTAGTTGCTGATGAGACGGTTATAGAAAACATATGGGGGATTTTCTGTTTTCCTACAGAAAACCGCGAATGAAGTACCGTTATGTTGAAAAACTCGATGTAGTTGGTAGGTTTTGAGAACGTCATCATATAGCTCTATTGGTCCCAGTGACACTGTTGAGTATCTTTTTCTTGGTCAAACTCATGCTTCTCTACGACAACGTATTACTCCCTGGTAACCGAAGTAAAACACCCTCCTTCAACACGCACGCTATCAATTAGACGTTGATGACGTTTTTGAACTGTTGAGTAAAACCGTAATATTCTTTGCTGATGTGATTAAGACTTCCTTCTCTTTGCGGGCCATGAATGGCTACGATGGGGCATTCCGCAGTCCTCAACACAAGCAGTGCTTGTAGATCGGAGAGAAGTTTGGCGAACTTTTTCTTTACATGACCCATCTTCACGTCCACTGCGCGAATCCCAGCACTTCTCACATTCGATTTGTTTCCTCGCATCCATTGTCTACGAAGATCTTCCAACTTTACTAGTGGCTTCGGTTGCTGTTTAAGAATTTCCATTTCATCTTGAATGTCGCTGGTGCGTTCCTAATTGGATTGCAAAGAGTGACTGTTTCTCAGACAAGTCCGGCACCAATTTCCTGACCCGGGAGGGGATGAGAGGCTTGGTTCGCCCTGGGCGGAATAGAACTAGCACCATGCTCGTGATAACGGCATCACTACCGCTATGCTATCCGCCCCTTTGTCAACCTCTTACTACCTGTATTACAGCGGCAATTCCCAGAATTTGTTTGTTCTTAACCGGGCTTGTCGACAGAAAAGTTGTAATCAACTTGGATTACACCATCCGGAAACGAACGGATGACGTAAAAGGTGCTCCTTAATTTTTTACATACTCATAACTTGTGTCGACTAGTTCCAACTCATCTTAATGAGTAGCTCTCATTAAAACATTTATGAACGGAAATCTTCAAAGAGAATTTAATATTGTCTACAGAATTTAAGAACCATGGTCCATAATAAGTAAGCTATTGCCCGTAATTTTTAACACATTCCCAATCTCCTAGTTGGAGAAGAAGTACCACAAAGTAACTATGGAATGCTGCACGCAATTACATTTAAGTAACACAGCAAATGTAAGACGGTCTCAGAATGAAATCTGTCTCAGTAATTATGAGAAAATATCAATGCTCATGAAATTGTAACAAGAAAGGGGCTATTCTTAGGAAACCAATTTACCTTCACTCTTGTCAAGTGCGTTATTCATTGAAACTATCGAGGAAACAGCGTGGCTTTCAGTGGGTTAGAGCACTGACTAACAGAGGATGACGAAACAAAGAGAAAATCCGTCATAGCTGGCTCGTATTTCACAGAAATTATAATAGATCATAAGTAATCTATCGAATGAATTCACATTATGTGTGAATTATCCCTTCCAAAACCGATAAAAAGCATACATAAATATCAGGGTTACAACACAACCAACAACGAAGATAAGCCAGTCTTCTGATACTCTCCGTTCTATCATCTGCAGGGTCGTACTTGATAATCCTAACTGAACGAGAAAGGATGAAACAATTACGTTGATATTTAAAAGTCAAATGATGCTAAAAGGAAACAAAGACTCACAGCTGCTCCAATATCCAGAATTTTCCTTCTGATTCCACGCAAATTCATATGCTGTGAACGAAGGTTCTCAAGAACAGCAACTCCTTGACTTATCAAATCGTCAACCTGAACAGCCAATCCAATCATGTTATTGGGTTGAACTTCAACAGCAAAACAGTAGTTTGTTACAGGTTCTTTACAGCCTCACTAATCTAACCCAGTCCTACTCTGTAAAGTAAAAAACATTGATAAGAAGAAGCAGCAGAAGCTGAATTATCGCAGACTGACATGTCGATTAGAGGAATTAAGTCGATCATTCATCTGCAGCTCATGATCATCCAAGGTCAGTCTAGTAGATTCGTTAGTCCGGAATCTCTGATGAAGCAACTCCTCTCGTTCACTAGCCGCCTTCCATTTTGCAGTGAGATTCGAGTAAATGGACGTCATAGCGTAGTGGATGTTTTGACTGTCGTTTTTTAACTGATCAACCTTGAGTCTAACCTGAAGAAAACACTGTTCAGAATTAGGACATATATAAAATAAATAAAGGATAAAGCTCTCGACGGCGATTTATTCTTGAGGAATGCGCCATGCATTCAACTTCATTAAGTATCGTTGGAGGTCATTGAATGCATTTGGTGGTGAAGGCCTTTACAGTAACTTGCGGTGGCCTACCGATGTATCGAGCCAGTGCTGCTATCCTCCCAGACAAGTCTGGTACCAACTTGGCGACCCCGGAGGGATGGAGGGCTTGGTGGACCTGCGGCGGACCAATCCCATGTGCATTGTAGGGTGCCTTTGACCACTGCGCTACACGTGCCCAGAATTAGAACACAGAGATGGAAAAAGGCGCAAAATCATATCTATATCAAAGGATGCTAGGCAGGGAGTCCAAGGTGGGGATTAAGACAAAAAGGGATCCCCAACCACATGCCTACCTTAAGACTCAGGTGGATTCATTCAAGGGATGATGTACATGGAGGTGGTTCCGAGTCATCAAGTCATCTCCAACAAAAGGTGATCTGCACCTAATTCAGGAAAGCAGATGCTATCCACTGGTTTACTCAACCACCAAGTCACGGGTGTCGATTGGGAACACTCCTCAAGGACAAGGAAAACAATGGACTTACACTACATGTGTGACCCATCAGTAGCCCCTCGAAAAAGCGGAACCTCAGAAAAGGTTGCTCCCATCACGTGGCCGGATCGAAATCTCACCGATGATGGTATGAGGCATCCAATGACTGATGGAATTACATATGATACAAACAGTATGTATATTGCGAAAAAAAAGGAAAAAGAAAAAGGAAAATAAAGACGTAAAGGATGGTCTCACAATATGTCGCCGTGCCGCCGACTCTTTGTTGACCAGAATCCCCAACTGGTCCCAGTTCTGATCGATAATCCTGGAAATATATTCCGAATATTAGCGGATTTTGGAGTGGCACTGAGAACGAACAGAAGTCAGAAAGGCCGCATCACCGAAGTTGTTCTCTGATGAACTGGACGATCTCTTGGGCTTCTCGTTCGTTTGTAGCACGTTCTAGCCGTCCCATCGCAAAGTGTGCTTGTTGTAGGATACTGGACGTCTCTTGATACAATCGTTCCATTGACATCTGAAGCAAACCAGGAAGTGACAAGAATGAACGAGAAGCATCTGGTCTTAATAACTATCAGACAGGTATAATTTATCCCACGTTTAGACAAGATACTCTAGTCCAAGAGCTTTTTTTCAACCTATTTTATTCTACACGAATCGTCTTCCGTCTACTGTGCAGATCCCAGCACTTCCCACATTTGATTCATTCCTTCTTATCCGTCATCCACGAAGGTCTTCCAACTTTTATGTGTGGTTTCGGATGCTGCTTGAGAATTTTCATTTCCTCTTCAATGTCGTAGAATGCTGGTCGAGTCGATTCTCTCTGGAGTCCTGAGATAGCCTGGCTGGAGCGTTCCCAATTGGACTGCAGAGAGTGATTTTTTCCCAGACAAGTCCGGCACCAACTTCTCGAACCCAAAGGGATGACAGGCTTGGTGAGTGCGGAGCGGGATCGAACCAGCACCGTGCCCGTGTTGACCGGCATCACTATCAAATGCTGACCGCCCCTTTAGTGGAAGAACTACTGGATCAATTAAAGTATGGCTCGTAAAACTAGTAAGAACGAAAGAACTACATGAAATATGTACATGAAGAGACTGTGAGACTCAATTTTTGTAGTTGTTACGTCAGCGAATCTTTGTGTATTTGCGGTCAAGACAACAAGTACTCCTTCTTCCCATTGATAAGCCTGAATGAGGATAAACTCTTGCAGTATTAGTATACAATGGCTACTAGTTACTTTTTGCCTCATATATAACTAGACTTCGAGGTTCTTGTTCTTGCCTGCGGCTTTCTTTTGATTTCCTAGCGACCAGTAGTTAGATTCTTGGTGAAAGTGTTCTGTTTTCAGGAGCAAAGTTATTGGGCTATCAGTACCTCTGCTTTTTCGATCAAACTATTTTTCAGCTAGTAAAATGTTTAGTTCAAGATTACGTAATCAAGTAAAACATTGGAACGGTATCCCAACACGAATGCGGGTGATTCATCCAGAAATTCACCACGTTTCTCTCTGTCGGGAGCAACAAGCGGACTTCGTTTCCTCATGGGAAACGCTCCTCATGAATCTGTTCTGTTCGCTGTTGATTCCTTCGGTTTTATAGATATCTTCTTAGAAGGAGAACTTTCTGTGTGTGGTCACTCTTCATGTGCTACCGAGTTCACCGTGTTTCCTATTGTGTTAGTGATACGAGGTCCTACACATGCCGTTATTCCGTTGTTAACGTGTTGTATAACAAAGTCTTTTCTGTTTAATTACGCAATGTTTAGGAATGATTACATTGCAGCTGGGCATACTTTTTGGGGCTGCCACGTTGAGCTATGGAAGTGAATGCGGTGGAAAGACTCCACCTGCGGAGATGGATTTGAGCAGTATCAACTTCCCCCAAAGCTATAAGGTTTTTTATTCTGCTTTTATATCCCAGTTTTCTAACAAGTAGATGAACCTCCTTTAAACCGACGGTGGAGGTTCAACTGTCTTTGCCAATCACTTGTTACTATGCGTTAGCCATCTATACATAGAATTATGTCATGCTAAGTCAAGAGTCCCTACATCCCTAGATCGCCATTGCCTTCTGGGAAGTTGTTTGGTACAGGATTTGGTGAGAGGTGGTTAGGTGAGGAGTTATTTGTGAGGAACGATGAGCGTGCCTTGATTTCTTCGGGCGGTGTGGGAGTGTTCTACCAAATTTATCCGCCTTTCAAACCTCGCAAGTATCATCTGGTCATGCAAGAACTGTAGATAAGGCGATATGGGCATTTGCACGAACTGGAAAATCACGGAATATTCGTTCTTGTCTCGGGGAGGCTTTTGTCACGAAGCATAGGTAGGTTGGTTTCGTCATACATGATCTGTAAAGTGTCAAAACACCACAATCCGTCATCTATACTATGTGAAATGTCGTTGATCATTGAGTAACTTAAGCAAGCACCTTAAGCTAGGTGCGCGTGTAGCGCAGTGGTCAGAGTCTTCCTTGCAGCACACATGAGATCGATCCCCTTGTCCTAGGCCAACCAACCCCTTCATCCCTCCGGGGTCGGAAAATTGATACCAGACCCGTCTGGAGGGTAGCAGCACTGGCTTGATACATCGGTAGGCCATCACAAGTAAAGGCCATACATGCATTCAATTACCTCCAACGGTGCTTAATGAAATCAAATGCGTGACCCATCCTTCAGGCATTGACCGACGCCGAGAGCTTTATCCTTTTTTTTAAGCGAGCACATGATTTGTCCCTTTCATGCGCAGTAGCTATTTCACTGTTATGACATGACCTTACACTTACTTTTTTTTTAGCGACAGGGTAACAATAGATAACTAGCAAGGCTATGCGTTAGCATAAGCTTTCTCGTAGCTATTCTTCCTAGTCGATATTTTGTACACTTTAACATTTTCGGGGAATCTGTTGGGGATGAGGCGTTCAGTGTACTTCTCAGGGTAACCCTTCAGTCACGATGAGGGATAAACCATGAGCGATGCTGTGGTGGAATGAACAATAGAAACCAGTAACCGTCCTTTCACGATTACTGTATGGAAGTGATATTTTTAACAATCTAGCGAGAGCTTTTTGAGTAGCAAACCTCTACAGCGAAAATTCCGGCTGCATTACAACTGCCGGTGAATTCGCTAATTTACTGGTGAAATTTATGTACTCTTAAGGTACTGCTGTTGTTAAGGTGTCTGGGGTTATTTCCGATTGGTTTAATAAAAATGCTGTTGCCTTCGATGAATTTGCAAATTCTGATTGGATTTCGACGTTGCTTTCCTATCGAAGTGGCTCTTCATTACAATGGCTAACCATAAAAGCTGACAAGAACACATTTTTATACAACAAAACAAGTAAGTTTATATTGTTTTATCTTTGACAAAGCGGAAATATGCGCTTGAGATGGTAGTCTTCGTAAAATTTGCTTTTTATGAACATTTAATAAATCGAAATCTTCCTAACGTTTCCCTCTCCTCGTTTGATTCTCCCTTATTTCCCTGAGTAGTCTGCATATCGGGTAACGAGTTGATTATTGTTGTAATACAAATCATTTTTTAGCTGGATACTGCGATAAGGCGAATTCATCATGCTTGGAGTCATTTCCTGAACTTTTGCGTGTTTCAAAAAATCTGTCATCTGTGGTAACGTTGCTGGAGGGTCTAGTGGATTTCTCGAAGACCAACAAAGGATTTAAGGTTTTATAACAAATTTGAATTCGTACACTCTTAGTTGTCTTCGTATCCAAATGGAACTGGAAAACAATGTCATTTTATTCTGCAGTAGCTATATTTGAATTTCAGCGTGGACACAAGATTGTGGCCGGTATGAAAGGAGTGCACTGGGTTTCATGCGTAAAGGATACGGATGGTTCAGACAATCTTCAAATAGAGGTGAGCAACTAATTTTAGAATGGTGAAACTATGGTCCTAAAGAGACATTCTATATCTGCGTTTGCTCGTGTATTGTCTTTGCTGTTGGACTTTTAGATAGAGTTGTATCAACTAAGTGGTTTTCTTGAAAAGGTTACGTTTATATTTAGGTGGTGTTCACTGATGAGAATCCACTGAAACCACCTTCTTCCGCTTTCAACAACCCATTAGTTGTTTTCCTGCAAGTTGGAGTGTATGGAAACTTTTCAGGTGAAATGTCAGAGCAGTTTTCTATTTCTTTTATTTGGTGGTTTTAAAAAGGAGATATCGATTTCGTCCTATCATATCTTGATGCCTTGTTTTCACACGTAGTTCTATACGTTCAAGATCATAATATATTGTTTTAAAAATTCAAACACAAGATGGAAGTCGCTGTACGTTTTCATGTCAATTCATATTTAGTACATTCGCGGTAATGGTTGGTTTCAATGCGTACATGTCCAGAAGTACTGAAGGCATGGTGCCATAATATTTCTGACCAACCTTGTCGAGATGAAATTCAGTAGAGTTCAGAATTTTTTGCCAACAAGACACGATTTTTCTTATCCTATCGGGATGTAGTCTTGGTTTTTAGATCGTATCTTTAGGATAGTTAGGAGGTATTTCTTTTTTTCTCGTTAAAGCTCGTATTTCGAACATGAAGACTATTGGACAATTTTTCGTCCATTAGAACGTTGTTGATATCCCCAAACGTAGTGTTTTTGTTTGAACCATGACTTTGCGTATATTGGATGGCTGGATGGCATGATTACCACTGGTCCTACTCGCCCCTCTTATGTTGAGACGGGAGTGGAAAACTAGCCGTTTTGCTTGGGAAGCCTTAACGGTTGGTACAGTGTTGGTTTTAAATCAGAGCTTTGAAGATTAGGACAGTTTGAGACGACTAACTACTGAAGGTGACCGTTTGAAGTTAGTTGGTAATATTTATTGAAGTACATCACATTGCAGTTTTAGAACTTGGAACAAGGGAGTAGATGTAATTATAGTGTGTCAGAGGACACCTGAAGTGGCTTTGACTGAAAGAGAAAAAACTCGATAAGTGGATGCTGCATAACTTCGATGAATGGCGAGGAGGTCCTGGATTGTGTAGCCTGTTGAGCTCTTTTTTGTTGCGGAAGAAAACCTTTTCTAATCACTGTGTAGTTCGACTTAAAAATGGATTATTTGCAATAATCAAGGAGGATTTGCGCACAGGCGTTTGTACCATATCGAAACTGTACTCGAACACCCAAAATAGTCCACAGCTGTTGATAGTCCATCCATAATGCCTCACCGGTATAAAGGACTAGTAAAAGGTTGCTGCATTAACAATGCGGAGCGGACTAACAAGATTAAGGAGGACTAAAAACGGTATTCTTTCATTTTAGGAAACGAATCCTTACACCGGTAAGGTTCTTTGAAGATTAGTGATGCGTGAAAAATCAAGTATGATGTTATTGAACCGATGCTGATGTATACACACATGTTCCAGGACAAAAAACTTCTTTTGAAATAATTATTAATTTTTCGGAAGGAGTTGAGAAGTTTGACCCGACTTTAATTACGCTTATCCACATTATTCAGTTGTAATGAAAGAAATTTTAGAAGTTCTGTTTGGATTTGTAATTCTGCAGAGGAAGGTTTTTGGCATATCTTTTATTTCCTTTGTTGGACTTGGCGACTTATTTGCCATGATGAGCATGTGTAGAGAGAATTTGAGAAAGTTCACATTGGCACCCATGGATTAGAGTGTAATGAAAGAAGTTTTTTATTTTGATTATGTAGACATCTCTGTCGAGGTAATTAGTTTCTCTAAAAGACACTATTCTTTGGTGTCGTTCGACCCAAAGGACGTTATCACAGATTTCTTACATCATTTTAAACAAAAGGAAGCTTTCTTGACTTCTCCATATCCTAAGATTCCTTGTGCAGTGGAATCACCAGTTATTTCAATATTTATTGAAATAAATCAAGGAGGAGCAACGTAGAATGAACAATAAAGGTTCTTTACAACCATTACATGATGAGACTTTCCTAAGAGGGTAATGAAATAATTCCGTCACGAACTGTCATTTTTTACTCAGACAATCTGAAGTTGATGAGGTAGAATGGAAAGCTCTAATAATAGGAGCTGGGCAAGAGTCAGTTAAGAGTGGAGCTTGCGACACTGTTCAAAGCAGTTTCGAAATATTTGTAAGGAGGTAACAAGCAATCTTAGTATAGAGTGCGAGGTTGAGAAGAAGCTCAATTACGTCGAGAAAGTTCACTCACTTGCAATTCCAAAACGAATTCTATCCATCGAGCTGATAGTAGTTGGATTATTTGCACAAAGAAATAGAGGATAAAGTACTAGGCATTGATATTACCGCTTCAGGATGCTTCATACTATTGACTTCATTAAACATCGTATAGGTGGTTGAATGCGTATTTGGCCCATATAGTGACTTGCGGGAACCTACCAACCTATCACGTTTGCGTTTTTATCCTTGTAAGTACTTCCAACACCGTTTTGCCCACGCCAGATGAGTTGGAGCCCGTTTTTCCAACACTCGGGGAAAGATATGAAGCATTCTACAAATGAGACACCGCTTCAAGGTAATATTTTCCATAAGGTTAAGCAAGCCATCCGTAGATTTATTCTATGTCTACAATCGAGCAGCGGTGTCGTCATTGAGCAGCCATGAAGTTGATTTTTTGGAAGGTTGGGCATACCGTTTGATAAAGGTACAACCGCTGGGGAAACTTGCAATGAAGTGTATTCTCTGTGATGATAGAATTGCAGCAGGTAGTCAGACTTTTGGTCAGACTCCCATCGAGCGATGATCGTACTATCTTTATAAAGACCGCGATAGCTTAGTATGACGCTTCTATTATTCATCGATCCGATAAACAAAAATGGGGAACACAACCACAACGATACTGAGATACCCGCAAAACTTGGACGCCGCGCCGGATCGAACCACGATTACCCCTTTCTGGGGGCTCGCGTCGCGTAATACACACTACACCACTGAAGCCCTTGCTTTGCGTTTCTCTCAGCTAGTTCTCTTTTCTTTTTCACATCATACCGTGCCGTGAAAAATTATAGTAGGCAGCAAGTAAAAGGTTAAGGAAGTGAACAATATCTCATTACGGAAATATCGCCTGCAAGCTAGTCTTGGTAACCGGCGAAACAAGTTAGGCATGTGAGAGTTAACGTGGAAGAATCGATACTAGAAGTGTTTAACAAAAAATTTCAGACGATGCTACCTTGAAGTCTCAATTATCAGTGGAATTTGACAGCTATAGTTCCATTTCAGAAGTCGATAGTCGCCACTTTATGGTTAGTATGTATCTTTCACTTTGTTCACTGAAATTTCCTTCGAGCTGTGACCCCATCCCAATTATCTAGCAAAGCTTCCGATTCTTTAGATTCCTTCTGGTGTTGTTTGCAATGGATGGAAGCAAGAAGCTATCCCGCTGAATGTTTCGGATCCATACAGTGTTCACATTCAAATAGTTGATGAAAAGAATTCACTGTTTGAGTCGATGGTACGACTTTAATGCTTCATTTGAAACGTCGGAATGCTCGTTTGCCATGCGGGCGACCGGAGTTCGATTTCCGCCCAGTGCACCAAAGTATCGCAGTTGCTAGTGGAAAGTTAGGTCTTCGAGTCAGTTCTCGGTACCGAATAATCACTAGCTTTAAGCAGAATACTCTACTTCTTAGGAAGGTGCCACACGGGACTAGTTAATTTTCCAATTGGACCCTAATTTTCCACTAGCAACTGCGATAGTCAGTCTTTTAACTATTTTTTTCTGCTATGTTTTTTTCTAAGAGTTAAAATCGAAAATGGATGGAGTTGACGTAGTCTTCTATCACTATTTTCGATCTAAATTTGTTACTTGCGAGGGCCTATTTTTTTATTAAGGTGTACTACTCTGCTTCTGAAGGACTAATTGCTGTCAGTGGTGCAAGGAAGGATGATGTTGTACCATTCATAAACGAGAAAAACGTACCCAAAGGAGTCGTCTCTGTTGTCCATGATTTCAGTAGTGGTTTGTCTTTTTTTTTTTAATCTTAATGTCAGCTGCTAAGTGATGTGGTTCTTTGGTGGTTCCTCGTTGGTATGCACAACGGTACACATTCTATTTTTTTGCATTGGGTTGTACTATACATACGATGCCTTCCAATGGTTTACCGCCTCATCGTGCCTAGGAGGTGTATCTGGGTGTCGGGTTGTGATTTACAGCGGGAGCATTCTCCCCACCAGCAGGGTCTCCCAAGCTAAAAAAGAGTCCGGCATTCCGTCAGGAAGCCCAGATAAAAGTAAACCGGTACCAAGATCCACCACCGTGTTGGTATCGAACTAGTGTGGTGGGAAACCCCACTGACCCACAAGGGTGGGGTGGCGAGTGCTTGTGGTGGTGACGACCTGGGGCAGACTTCGACCAGGCTGGCTTCGAGATTCCAGGAAAACACAGTGGCTAAGCCAGCAAAACTCGAAAACTGTGGAAGTTATGCTGGGGCTCGCACAACCAGAGGAGACGGCCCATCCAAGTATCCAACTACATATACCATATGAGCTCTGTATAAGCTATTTTCACTCTCCAGATATTGTGTGCTTACACTATTAGAGAACAGTATATGATTAAGGAAGAGTCCCTAGTTCGCTAGTTCTGAACATTTGAAGGGTATGAATACGGCTTGAACTCCTCACGATGTGTTAGTTTTTCTGCACTGCCGACCGAATCCGATGATGTTATTTTTTCCAATGGCACATATTCTATGCGTCCTCTTGCTCAAATGCTCATCCCTTCACAACTCATTTTCGGAAATTATGGTGCAGTACGTTTCTTTGTTTATTAGTTGAAAAAGAATTCCGTTCAGCAACACTAATGGATTCGATGAAAAAATAGTGTCATACATCTTTCTTTTACACTTAGTCAATCTGCTTTTTTAGTTAAAAAGCTGAAAATGGGCGCACACTTACGATCTATCGCGGTCTAAACAATAAAGCAAATGTAACTGTTGAAGTTCATTTTGATGGCGATCAACTAGACAGCTATACAACGTATAAGGCTACAGACGGAAGTCCTTCTATCTTGTCGTTCACGAAGTTCACACGGACACCGGATGGTGGTGTATCCTCCCTATCAGAGAAACTGCGAGCTTGTTTTGCTGTCCATGATCGTAGTCCTAACGATACATTCACTTTAGCGGTAAAATCAAGTTAGTCACTCTTGTGCAACAAGAACTGGGTACAAGATTATGGTCCGCAAGTTCACCTTCTGTAGATTATCGATCCATGAAACATTTGCAGAATCCATCAAAGACGTTTATGACAAAGGTGTCGACGAGGTCACATCAGCTCTAGCAGAAGCTTTGAGTAAAGTTGGACCGATAAATCCATTGCGTATTCGTGTCTTCTTTGTGAGTAGTTCATTTTTTTTTCTTTCACTTCACTTCGACAGTTCAACTGTAAACCGACTTTAGTTTAACTTCGGTATCAAAGATCAGTGTATCTTATTTCATTGATAAGCTAAAGCGAGGTTGTTGGAACAAATCCATTAGGGTAACGTTTCAATGAATAGATGTCTGGTAAAAATCTCGTTTTAGCTTGTCAATGGAATCAGATCCATTGATCTTTTACTTCGATAAGTTTTCTTTGGTTGAAAATCGATCATAGGGCTGATGATGTTGAGTGTTAACCCTCCCTATTGTTATTCTCTGATGTTTTAAGACTAAAACAATTTATCTCTCCAAATTGTTCAGTTTGCACGAGGTTTATGTGCATAACTCATAATACATTGTGAAGTAACTATAATTATAACGAGGGCGAAAGCACAGTGGTAGTGATGCCGGTCGTCACAAGCACGGTACTGGTTCGATCGCTCTTCGGGCTCACCAAGCCTCTCATCCCTCCATGGTAGGAACATTGGTACCGGATTTGTCCGGAAAAAATCTCTCTCTGCAGTGCACTTGGGAGTGCTGCAACCCGACTCTCTTAAGATTTCAGCGAGAATCAACTCGACCAGCATTCTACGAAATTCAAGATGAAATGGAAATGCTCAAGCAGCAGCCGAAGGCACACGTAAAAACTTGGAAGAAGACCTTTGTAGTTGATGGATGCGAAGAAACGTATCGAATATAAGAAGTACTGAGATTCGTGCAGTAGTTGTGGAAGACGGCTCGTATAAAACAAAATAAAAGAGTCGTCAACCATATGCGACTCTGAGCGGCAGTTCTTCCTCAGTGGAAGACAGGGTGAAAAAAAGCGGCTCTGACGAAGGCGATTCTGCCCAAACATCAGCAACGGTTGTGTTGTATGTGTGTTATTGTATGGAAGTAAACTTATAGTGTTTAACAACCTCGCGGTTGCTGAGAGAGAAAACGACGAATTTATAACCCAATGCCGTGGTTAATAGAGAGTCGATCCTAGGGAATTATTACAAAATAAAGGAAATATAACATGATATCATTATATATTAATACAACATATTATATTTTATGATATCTTATAACCTACATTTCATATCAGCCCCATGTAAGCTGAACCATCAAGAAAGATATCGATTATTCAAATATGTCTATAATTAAGATTCTAAAAGTTTGATAGCAAAGTGTTTTGTAAAATTTACAATACAAGCGCAGCGTCCGCAAACATATAGGGTATACTGAATACCATCATGTCGTACTGGACGATATCCTTGTTGTTCCGTTGCTTTTGTGTAAAAAAATACAAGCCAGAAACAATCGAAGGAATTCGTGTCATTCTTTCATTTTACATTTTACCTGACCCATCTCATCTATCGCGAGGACCCCAACACTTCTTGCAATTTGCTTTCTTCCCTTCGCATTCATCGTCCACAGTGCTCTTGGTACACTTCGCATGTCCTTTCTGCTAGTGCTTGAGGATTTCATCTTCTTTATGAATGTCGTAGAATGCAGGTCGTGTCGATTCTTCTTACAATCCCGGAGAGAGCTAAGGCGCTCCCAAGTGAATTGGTGGAGAGCGTTAGGAAGGCTGTCAAACAAGCACCTAACTTTTTGATAGACAGCATCAATAAACACTGCGCTACACCTTAAGGATCCGAGCATTCGACTCCGTTAGCATTACAGAAGTGTTTTTTATATTAAATCTCCAGCAAATCGCTATCGGATTTGTGATTTCATTTTTTATGCATATTTTACCAACACTTTTTCCCAATGTTGTACTATTGTATACCATAGCAAAGCTCATTTTAAGTACTTTTGCTCCGTATAACTGAATTAGAATATAAATTGTGACTTCACTAATTTTACAGCCTACGGTTTTAGATTTTTAAAAAAGCAGCAATTTTGACAAATCTGCGAATTCCAAGTCTGATATACGAAGAGCATACGGCTGGAAACATTAGGTATGAGGCCAAGGAACTGTTAACGAACTAGCAAAGCAGTGCAACTTTGGTTTCCAAAATTTCATCGTTGCAAATTCGACATTGCAGATGGGCAAGGTTGCGGTCGTCCTGGTATTGAGGACAGCGAAGTCAAGGCTTCCCTGCAAACATTTGCTACTCACATTTATTCATCAACTTGCGAAAGAGCTCGCGGTAGACATCTCAACTGTCTCGAAGTGTCAAGAAAAAAAAAGTTGGAAACGCAAAGAATCTGGAAAAGTAAATGACGTACCATTTGAATAACAATCAAAGAAATCGCCATTTTGAGATATCGCTGGCTGTTCTTCGACACACCCAGAACGACCTATACCTCATCCTCATGGTGATATTTTCTCAAAGCCGAATTGCATCAAAAGAAGATCGTGCTGACCATTAGGTGATATACAGCTGGTATGACATATCACAGCTTCCTGAATTCGCTTGAAGCGATTACTACAGAGAAGTAAGTCCAGCAAGTCGATGAAATGCACCAGACACCTCAACGCCTGAGCGTGTTATTAGTCAACAGAAAGGAACCAATTCTTCTCCACGATTGTTCGGGGCCACGCATCGCACTAGTGACACTGCGGAAGTTGAACGAGCAGGTCTACGGAACTCTGCCTCTTCCACCGTACTCACCAGATCCGATGACCATCAACTACCGCTTCTTCACCCACCATGACCATCTCCTATGCGAAAAATGCTTTAAAAACCAAGCCGAGACCGAAACTGCCTTCAATGACTTCATTGCCTCCAAAAGTCCAGAGTTTTTTGTAGCTAATATAAATAAACTCGTTTTCCATTGGCAGAAACATGTAGATTCTAGTGGTCTTTATTCAGATTAATAAAGTTTGTTCTGAGCATTTTTTCAAGGTGAGATATGCCACCTTGAAAATGAAGGTTCAAATCCTACAGTAATTTCCCAAAGACGTAGTCCGTATAATGGCTCATTCAATAACACCGTCGACCTAACGGTGATGTAAATCGTTGCTTCTTACCCCCAAACAAATCAGATACAAACTTTCCAATGCGAAGGAAAGCTTGACTAGCTTCTTAAGTGAGATCGAAGCAACGTGCATTGTATCGTAGAGGAATCGAATGCATGGCACATCCCTAGTGATGGGTTAACGCCAAACGTTTTTTCCTTTGTTTTGTTTTTGTTAAACAATAAAGTGCTAACGTAGGTCCGCGTAACTCTTTTCGACTAATCTGTTCAGAGAAAAGTGTGTCAAAATCAGTTAAGTTTTTTATCTTCCTTTATGTGTCAATTTTAGGACTCAGGAAGTGGTGACTCACTAAGAGTTTTCCTCTCTGTGGTGGAAAAGGCAAATGTGAAACCAGCCGCTGTGCCGAAATACAATTACACGGCCGAGGTTTTATCATCAGTGTTTGTTGAGAAGCTCAATAAAACGATTTCTCAGGGAGACTGGAAATTCCTTGTGCCAAATTTTGGAAACAACCAGGAGGAATGGGTCGTCGTGGGGAAATCCTTTGAACGGTACACTCCATCGTCCTCAGCTTCTACTCCTGGCTATGTTGGATATACGGGTGGAGCCATGTTCGTACTAGGAGTATTCACACTGGTATTAGGAGTAGGCATTGGTGCTGGAGGCGTTTTCTTTGTTACGAGACGACAACGAATTTCTACCTTGGCGTACCAGGTTTTTGAGTAATTATCACGTCTCCCTGCATTGTATTTAGTTCTTTAACTGTCCTTATTACAATTTTTCGCGTTAATTTTCATTTCTGAGAACATTGCACTTCATCACAGTGTGAATTCAGTTTTAAAAGAGAATTCGGCATCACTTAGCGATCATCGCGTTTCTCACTGTTTCACATAGTTCTTCTTTTCTTTGCCAATTTGCATAATCAGTTTTCCAACTTTTCAATCTACGAGTCTTTGTGTATGTGTGTATCTTTTTTTATCTTGATATAACTTACATGGTAAGGTTTAATTATTTGGGTAAATTCTTCAACTCTAAGTTATGTCTCTGTCGCTGTGGTTTTGATGGTTTGATGGTTTCCATGACATAATTTACAACCCTTATAAGTTTATGAAAAGATTACGATGCGTATTGCTCCTGTTTTATGCGTCTCTACGACATGTTGTACTAAGCACTGTCCTTGAAAAGCTACTTTGGTCTACTGAGATCTGGAAAGGGTGACATCTTGAGATGAATTTGTTCTACGTCATTTCCATAGCTGTCTGTAGCAACATACTAGTACGCAGTGTTACCGATGAGGAAAGGAGTAAGATCCGTTAGCTGTGCAAATTGAAATATGCGAACCCATGGGCTTCCACCAAAAAGCATGCGTTGTCGAGATGCTAGGGCGTTAAACAGAAGTTGCAGTTCAATGCCGCAACGAGTGAAATCAGCGGCCGAGAGGGCTCTGTCTATTGTCGAGAAGTCTTCCCGTATAAGAATACAAGATCTTCGTGATAATATCGGTGCAAGGACGAGTGGTCGACAAGTGAGGAAATCGGCGAATCAAGGAGGCCATACGCGCGGTGCGTTACAGCACGCAGCGAAGCCACCTCTGGGCTGGATCTGGGGGAACTTCTTTAGCCCGTGGCAGAGGTTGTTCCCAGGAGAGAAGCATTTTAACGCGAATATAAAGTAAGTGCAATGTTCAAAAAGTAGAAGTTGTGAATTTAGTGTCATCACTTCGTTATATCTTCGTGGTCCTTGTCAGTACACGTCGAGTATATCCCATTATCGTTAGTGGAACTGTCGCGCCTCATTGATCTTGGTTGGGTGAACCCATTATTTCCTATTGATGCCGCCGTTCTCTTTGCTACTAGGAAATTCGTTCTTCAATCGATATCAAGACAATATGGGTTCCATCTTACCGCTGAGGTATTTGAAGTTTCTTTTACTTCATTGCTTTCTCTTCCAATAAACTTTAAATGTATTAGTTTCTTTGTATATCCTTTTATCACCTCAAACATCTAGGGTGCTGATGACTTCACCCATAAAATTGATATCGAAGTGCAGTATGCGTCAGGAACAGCAATTTCAGCTGTTGAGAGAGCTGGAGGACGTATTCGCGTTGCATATTATGATTGTAGCGCTCTTCAGGTCCATATTATCTTTATTGCTAACCTCAAGCGCATTTCATGCATGATCGCCAAACTTTTTGCTTAAGGCTGCCATGGATCCCCGAGCATGGTTCAAGTCAGGAAAGCCAGTACCTGCACGAAAAGCTCCACCACCATCGTTATTAGAGTTACTATTTAGATTGATAGATCCAATTAGTTCCTAAGGAGTTCCATCCTTAGATAATTCATCCAACTTTGGTTTTCGTACGATTAAACCACTTAATAAATCTAGGTACTACAATGATGCTTCAAATCGTGGTTATTTGGCTGAATCAGTTGAACTAGCTGAGGCGAGAAAACGACTTGCACTTGTTATGGGTTACGAATTACCAGAGAAGGAGATCTGTCTTGGAGAAAAAAGACCGACCCAAGTTTTTCACGGCATCCCACCTGGAGCAGTTGTTTCACTTGCCGACAAGAAGGTGTTTCTACCGAGTCACCCAGTAGTAAAAGATTATTATCAGAAACATTTTGTAGCCGACAAGCAGTTTCCTTAGTATGAATACGTTTTAGCGTATTTTCTTCAGGAACGAAGTTGTTAGCATTTTTTGTTTTTTTTTTCTTTGTAAGTGAGTTGTTTTCGAATTGTGTGACAGCTACGACATACGTATCATAAATGAAACATCTGCTGCTATAATAATTGGGGATTCCGAAAACTCCGCTTGCGATTCATACGGGCGTCAGCGTAAGGTTTTTTTCCTTATTCTATATCGGTAATCATCTGATCTGATGTTGTCCACGAATCCGCTCCTAACGCATTGGATACCGTGCGCATTGATGTAGACGCGAGCGTACCTGGAAATCATCTAGTGTTTTAATTTCACACAAGTCTCATATTGTATCATTTTGCTGCTCGGTCGTTTTTAAATTCCGGATAGGCAATGCTGGTTAAAATATAAATATAAAATAATTCAGTTAGAATCGCAGTCCATTGTGACTAAGACACAAGTTTTGTTTATTCTAGTTCCAATTTTTCCAAGACAGACTGGTTTCCACTTTGCATTTTTCTCGTCAAAGCTCGGATTTCGTAAAGAAAAAAGGGTTGAACGAGTGTGGTTTAGCCCAGAACGTCTAAAAGATGTCTCCAAGTATACTAAACAACTATCATCTATCATGAATTATCATTATTGTAAGCAAAATTGGGGTTAGCCAACAATCTTCAGATGTGTGCTTTGACATTACTTGAAACCGAAAAGGATCGGATCCAGAAGTAAGACAGGTGCTTCAACAATCCCTCAATCGCTGCAGTTCAACAATTCAGATCTGAAGGCACAGACGGGATCATTTCATCACCGAATACCTTATCGTCGGTTTTTTTCAGTTCATTTTCGCTTAATGAGGAGTCTTGCATCTTGGAGGATGCATCTTGCAAAACTTTGTTAAGGCTGATAACAATGTGGTTGAATGATGAACGAGCCTAGGTCTTCATCAAACAGAACTGCAGCCACATCTATGGAAGAACAAAGGGGATAAATAAAACGTAATATTCCGTACAAATGAGCGAAAAAACGCATGAACTGGGTTGCAGAGTGGAAGTCACAATATAGGACGTGGTCATTTCTGAGGGGGCGGAGTGGGGTCTTTGCATTGATTTCGATACGTATTGTACAAGGCAGACGACAACCTATAGTTGCGAGACCGGCATGCAGAAGTGGCCGTAGTCGTATGCTCGCTAATGACCTACAGGAAAAATCTTTTTCGGACGAGTTTGTTCAACGACGAAAGACCGATGTCAGTGTACGGGGAGATGTCCCTGCTGTAATTGAGCGGTGAACTTCGACCGTCCCTGCTGTAATTGAGCGGTGAACTTCGACCTTTACTGATGCCTCTTCGATAAGAAGAAAAGTAGAAGAAAGATGAGGCTTGTGTGGATGTAGTTGTGTGGAAATGCCGTTCTACATTCGGCGTCTACAAGGCTACTAGTGCGTTGGAGTACTGGAAGTTTTTTAAAAAAAGTCTCTTATTGCCAACTCTTGTTCTCGTATGTTCATATTCTATTGATGTAGTGAATCTCGGTCTCAGGTAAAGTCTGCAAAAAAATCTACATTTTACTTTCTAACTGTTTACAGTCGTTGCAACTCTCCAACCTTTACAATTAACACATTTTGGACGAAATCTTCCACCTTTGCCACCTACGACCCTATGAACTACGGAAAGGTAAAGTCGTAGGTATCTAAGCTGTATAACAAGAAAAAAACTAACATACCACAGCGTAGTTCGCCTGGAACAAGGGAAATAAAATTCTGCGTGGTTTTCCGTGTCCAGTGAACATCCTTGTCGGTTGTAGTTGTCCAGACTTGTAACCCTGAGAAGTTGCGAGGAATAGAAGTGTCATACATCGTCGATGTGGCGCAGTGGTCGGAGGCGCCCTATAACATAGACGTGGAATCGATCCCAGCGCCCATGACCCACCAAGCCTTCCATCCCTCTGAGGTCAGGGAAATTGGTACCAGACTTGTCTGGGAAGATGGCAACACTAGCTCGATACATCGGTAGGCAACTGCGAGTCATTGTAAAGGCCAGATATGCATTCAATCACCTCCAGACGATGCTTAATGAAGTCGAATGCATGGCACATCCCTTAGGGATTGAACAACGCTGAGAGCCTTATCCTTTTTTTATATCGCCATTTTAGCACTTATATTCCTCCGATTCTGCTAAAAAGAGTTAGAGTTTTCACCTTCTTACTTTTTGTTGGATAACCTGCTTGTGAGACCTTTTGCTGTTATTCCTACATGTGCCAATCAGATGAGTTTTCCTCCGGAGCAGCCGTAATGTAGGCGATCGAGCAATGGGGATTTCGTCGAGCAATACGTGAGGGTCTTTCGCAGTGTTATCGTCAATGTATGTGGTTTCTCCGTAGGTTTGGTCGCTACGAATTTAGTGGTGAATTTCAATTTGCATTTTTAAAGCGACATATCTTAGCTCAGGAAATTTGTTTATTATTCCAGATAAAATTATTTACTATCTACGAATTTTCGCCGACAACATTTAGGTTTAGTTCTACCGGTGGCTTAAACTTTTGGACTTCTGGAGCCAATGAGGTCGTTGCAGACATTTGTAGCCACGGCTTGGTTGCTGATGCGTTTCTAGCACAGGGAAATTGCCCAGATGCTTGAAGTGGTAGGCGGCAGGCAAGAGGTGCGGTGGCTACAGTGGTGCGATAGGGGTTTCGTGGCCCAGCTCGATCAACTTTTTTCAACGGTGATCGTGCGACATGTGGCTGCGCGTTATCGTGGAGAAGGACTATTAAGATTTGTACGGCATCCATTTTCCGAACTGCTTCGATTTTCGAGTTTTATTTAGGTGTCTGAAACAGTTGAAATGCTAGCACCGAGTTTTCCTGCAAGTTCTAGAAGAGTTCTGAACGTATTTTCATCCACGAAAGCGTTCAATTCCTCGCCGTGGGTATCAGAAGCACGTCAGCGACCATCCTCATCATCAACGTCGAATTCGTTTACGACGAAATTGTTTAAATTGACGTTGCATAATGGGCTCCTTTACACTTCTTTTAAGCTATATCCCACCAATATTTCAAGCCGTATGTGCTGCGTGGTACCGAGTTCGAATTAGTAGCAGATCTGTGAAGACTGCCGTTTCGTCCTCTGAGATTCCAGCCATTAAGATTCCTGTAAGAAATTATATTGAATTATGTTATACGGAGAGAAACGCATAGAGTGAGCTTTGGAAAACTGTGAAAAGTATAGCATTCGGAGAGAAAAACTAATGCTAAAATCAGCCCCAACAATGCTGAGATATTTGCAGAGCTTGGACCACGGCACAGATCGAACCACGATTTCCCTCTCCGGATCTCGCGCATTACACACTACGCCATGGAGGCGCTTGCTTTGCGTTTCTCTTAGCTAGTTTTTTCTAGTTAATGCTAAGATTTACACAAGGAAAATTGAATTGCAAACTGAACACTAATTTCTGGACAACCTCATATTTTTGTTAAACGAATCATAGGTGACCGCCAGGTATGATTCTTTTAAGTTGTCTCCAGCCGAAATAGTAGACTGGATCACCAAAGTCGATGTAGTGGATCATCCACGACTTGTATTGCAGTCTCTTCGTCAATTCCTGCTGCGAGTAGTCCAGAAAGAAGCAAATCCGAACGAACGAAAAGCCTGGAGCAGATTCCGATGGACAAAATAATTCTACGCATTTTCTAACGAAAGGCAATTATTTTAAAAAAAAGCAACGAGAGTTCGTTGCTGCAAATGATGGATGGCGTGGACAAACAAGATGTTTGCTGAGTTATCCTTAACACAATTAAGAGAATATTAAGTGAAGAACCCTCCCAATGATCTACCGGCTCATCGTGGCTGGAAGGTGTTCCTGGGTATCGGGCTGCGACGTACAGTGGGGTGATTCATCCCCTTGGCTAGGTCTCCCAAGCCGAGAAGGAGTCCGGCGTTTCCATCAGGAATTCTAGCTAAGAGTAAACCACTACCAGAATCTGTCACCGTCTTGGTATCAAATTAGTCGCATGGTGGCAAATCTCTCTTCGATCCACAAGTGTGGCGAATGCCTGTGGTGGTGACGACCTGTGATAGACTTTGGCCTGGCTGACGTCGGGATTCCAGGTAATCACAATGGCTAAGCCAGCAAAGCTCTGAGATAATGGAGAGTATGCTGAGGATCGCACAATTAGTGAGGACGGGCCATCCAACAATCCTAGTAGGTAAGTGAAGAACAGCCCGAATAAACACGGCTTAATACAAAAATATCATGTCGACGTGAACGCTACTAGACGAAGTTTCACCAAAGCTATTGGTTTCGCCATGTTTCAACGATCATTCTAACGATTTGATTTTTAGAATTTCACTCTTGCGTAGACCACTTTTGTCGGGCGAATGTTGGCTACATTCAACGGCATATACGGATATATTGATAACTTATATCCCTAACAGAGTTTGAGTTTGAAACTAGGTACGTATTATCGTGCGTAAGACATTCAACCGGTGATTCGGACGTGCCAGTTATTAACACATAAACCCTCGTGTAGATACTATACCGTCCATAGCAATCTGGATCAAATGACCACATGGTCATTGTAGTGCCCATGAGATGTGTTATAGGTGAAACGAGAATCTCTAGATAGCGTTGCGAGCTAATGTGCTTCATAGAAATGCTATCAGTAATAAACCAGGATAATCAGCGATGCGATGATCAGAATTCTTCACAAGGGTTCCTAACGACGAACAATGTTATGTGTTTTCCTGATACGAAAAGAACCCTCTGAGTAACTCCTATATGTGATGAGTATGAATGGGATTGCTTCCGTTACCTTCTCAAGTAACTGGACCACAAATGGGAGCTAACGGCTGATATGGGAGTTGTGACAACATTCTTGACTTCCCTACTTCTGCAAGTGTTGCGGCAATCGTTCATTTGAAGCAATGACTTTAAATTTCTAGAAATTCGAACTGACTTGCAAAGACATGTACCACTTGAGATTGTGTGATATACATGTATAGACGTATAGAAAATCTGAGTGATTATCACGATGAGTTCATTTTCATTTTAGCGGATCACTTTACGCTTCCTGAAGAAATGAACTGGTTGCGAGCCGGTCAACGAGTGTCCGTGGAGGAGCGCGAAACCAGGCACGCTGTGAGATTGCACGAATACTCTCGATTGCCCTGGGATTCCACCTACAATGTTATGGTTCGTGAGAATTAGCTTGGCAAACGACTTCTCTGACTCAGCTTCTGTCAACAAATCCGGTTATCATACTATATTAAAGACTATCAACGATAATAATAGTCGTTTTCTTGTTCAGCAATCGCGAGGTTGTTAAACAGCATACATTTACTTCCATACAAAAACACAGTACAATACAACAGTAGCTGACGTTTCGGCAGTATCGCCTTCTTCAGAGCCTGGAAGGGTATACTGACATACAATTTACTAGGCCAAACGCTTCAATGACACTTACAAAAAGACGAAAAAACTCTATGGTAATTACATGGTCAACAGCTTCTCGAAAAAAAACTCACCGCTTTTTTTACGTGCCTTCCCATGAGGAAGATTAGAACAGCTGATTATGGTCGCATAAGGTTGATGACTGCACCATCCCACATCAGAAATTGATGCGAACATACGGGGTCAGGTCGCGTATGACCTCTGGGCATTCATCCCTGCTATTCATTGTAGGGTTTTTGGCGTTTATCCAAAAAGCCTCAAGAAGTTTTCGCGCTGGTGTTCTAGTCTCCTGCGCAAGGATATTGACTTTTACTTCAAAATCGTCCCCGCTGTGCTTTTTGTATCCTATGCGTGCCTAGTGGGGTACTTTGTCTTAGTTTTCGTTTGCCATCTAGGTGTTCTTTTATACGGATACACAAAGGCCTGCCCGTTTCGCCAATATATTCATCTCCGCAATTATTACACGAGATCAGGTATATCGTACCTGAACTCATGCAATCACCGTCCCTGCCGTAAGGGCAGATTACGCAATTTGTTGTTTCGCATAGACGGTCATACAGGCGGTTACGAACTAACTGACGACGTAGAGTAGCCGGTGGTATTTCAACTATCGCTACCGATTCCTCTAGACCTGCCCTTCTTAAGCATCGTTTAATCGCTACGCTTACTTCATCGCTAATAAAGGGCAGCATAAACGGGACTTTCTTTTTTTTGGCCAAGTGTTTCGATTGGGCGCGTCGCTCTCCTTCTAAACTTATCTCGTGGGGTTACTATTTCGTAGCCATTGGAGATGGCTATTTGCCGAGCCAAGTCGCGCGATTCTTCCTTTAGTTCCCCGGTTGTGCACACAGAGGTGGCTGTTCGAAACATGTTTCTCACAAGCGCCCTCTTTGTGTGTGAAGGGTGGGAAGAAAGGAAGTGAACGAGGATGTTCTTGTTACTTGGCTTTCGGTACCACTTTGTCAGGTAACCGCTACTTGATAGGCTTATCTGGACGTTTAAAAACGGAAGCCAGTCTTTTCTCGGTTTCTCCCGGGTGAACTTAATGTACTCAGACTGCTCGTTCAATAATTCAAAGCATTTGTCCATCTCCTCCTGCGTAGAGAAGATGACAAAACAATCATCTACATATCTGCAGTAGAGTAGTGGCCGGAGATCGAGAGCAGGGGCTTCTATCTTAGACATGAATACAATGGCAAGGCTTGGTGCCAGTCGCTGTACCATAGCCATCCCCCCTTATTTGCGCGAAATATTTCCCAGACCATCTGAAAATCGAGCAGTTTAGGCACTCCTTTAGGGAGAGCCATTAGCTGCTGAATGGATAAAGCCATGCATATTTATTCTTCCTTCATGTTTAACAAGAAGTTCGAAGATGGCTTGCATTGCGGAGTCATTCGATACGTTGGTGTACAACGCAGTAACGTCGAAGGACTCCATCACGTACGCGTTATTAGGAGACGCGTTACGTAGACGTTCTAGGAACATTTGGGTGTTTGTGAGGTGAGCTGGAATATGGTTAAGCAACTGGGTAAGTATTAGGCTTAAAAACCAGGTTATTCTATCCGTTGGCCCGTCTACACAGCTGATGATGGGTCTAACCTTAAATGATGACGGATTGGTTGACGCAAGATCATCAGGTGATACCAACTTATGTGTTTTAATAAGTATGTATAGGACGGCATATAGCCTTTGTGTATCCGTATAAAAGAACACCTAGATGGCAAACGAAAAACTAAGACAAAGTACCCCACTAGGCACGCATAGGATACAAAAGCACAGCGGGGACGATTTTGAAGTAAAAGTCAATATCCTTGCGCAGGAGACTAGAACACCAGCGCGAAAACTTCTTGAGGCTTTTTGGATAAACGCCAAAAACCCTACAATGAATAGCAGGGGATGAATGCCCAGAGGTCATACGCGACCTGACCCCGTATGTTCGCATCAATTTCTGATGTGGGATGGTGCAGTCATCAACCTTATGCGACCATAATCAGCTGTTCTAATCTTCCTCATGGGAAGGCACGTAAAAAAAAGCGGTGAGTTTTTCGAGAAGCTGTTGACCATGTAATTACCATAGAGTTTTTCGTCTTTTTTGTAAGTGTCATTGAAGCGTTTGGCCTAGTAAATTGTATGTCAGTATACCCTTCCAGGCTCTGAAGAAGGCGATACTGCCGAAACGTCAGCTACTGTTGTATTGTACTGTGTTTTTGTATGGAAGTAAATGTATGCTGTTTAACAACCTCGCGATTGCTGAACAAGAAAACGACGCATTCATATTCCAATGCCGAGGTTAATAGAAAGTCGATCCTGGGAACTGATAATAATAGTCATTTTTATCTTTTTCATATTTAATAAACTCTATTGATATGTGAATACTGTTGAGGGTTCTTATCAAAAGACGAAAAAAATTCTTAAGTGCAAAAAGCTAAGCCTGCTTTTTCATTGGTGTTAATCCGTAAATAAAACTATTGGCGTATTTATCCCAGTAGTTAGAGGGGCCTGAAATATACCGGATCGGCAGCTAGTTCCATTCCGTACTCTGAGCTCACCAGTCGTTCTATCACTCTAAGTGCAACGAATTGGTACCAGACATTTCTGGGACAACGGCAACACTGACTTGATACATAATTGGGACCATCGCAAGTCACTGTATAGGCGAGACATGGATTCAGTCACCTCTAATGATGCTTGATGATGTTGAATTCGTAGAGAATAGCGCATTACTGCATCTTCGTACCACAAATGAAAAAAAAGGTCACACTATTTCTGTATAATATGCTGACGTACAGTTTGAACAAGATGGAAAGGAGTGTCCCTAGTGAACTACTTGTATCATCTGTCGTCTGTCATCCCGTTGATCGTCGAGTGACTCGAGCGGGAACCAATAAACGTTCGATTTCTCTTTGTTACGTGCAAGAGTAGCCCAATGGGTCCTGCTCTTTCTACGGACTCACTGAGCATCATATCCTTCTTCCAAGGTTTTCGTGAAGAACTCTAAGCATCGGGTCGGTGGTCTTCCTGCAGTACATTTGAAACCAGGAATCCAGTCACTTACGGTTCTCATCCATTGGTTGTCGTTCATCCGCATTACGTGTCCAGATCAAATTATCTTCGACACTTTTGCGTATAGAACGGCATCTTTAATTTCTGATCGTTGATGTACGTCGGAGCTTCGGATTCCTTCCCTCACTTGTGTGAAACGGGATGCTCCTACCATCGTCCTTTCGCATGCGAGTTCAATAACGCTGAGTGATCGATGCTTCATCCTGCTTACACAACAACCAGGTTTCTGACGCATACAGGAAGTACCGCTGAGTCGAAAAAGTGGGCACGGAGTCGGGTGTTCTTTGTTTTCTTCACTACATCTTCGATGCCCTTGAAAGCTCCCCAAGCCGTTCGTTTCTTTCTGCTCAGCTCTGAAGCTAAGTCATTCATCATATTGATTTCCCGACCTATATAGACAACTGGAGCATTCGGAGATATTCGTTCCGTTGAGCGTGAATGGGGCAGACAAAACCAATGCGTTCTTCATGAACATCGTTTTTGTGAGATTTGCTGGAAGGCCGATCTTTCCACAGGCTTTATCAAAGCCAGCAAGCATTAGTTCCTCTAGGATAATGTTTGGTATTACACGAAGGATTTCATCAGCAAAGCGAATATGGTGCAATTGCCGACTAACGACTTCCAGTCCTTCGTTGTCCACGTTACGTTCGTTCTCGCATGACATTATTGAGGGTGGCGGTAAATAGTTTTGGAGAGGTGGTATCGCCTTACCTAACCCTTCTTTTGGCGTCGATGTTAATATCGTTGTAGAACGGCGATATCTTGGTTGTGAAATATTTATATGTCTCACGAAGAATCTTTATTTGCTAACAGAGACCCCCTAGCAGTCCAAGGCTTCTATGACTGCTTCTATCTCAAGAGAGTCGAATGCCTTTGAATCGGTGTAAGTGAGACAGAGCGGTCTACTGTACTCTCGCAATACTACAATGAGTCTTGTTATCGTGTGAATGTGGTCCATCAGACGGAATCCTTTCCGGAACTCTGCTTTCCTATTTGGTTGTCCTTCGTCCGGTGCTCTGTCAACCCTCTTTAGGACGACTTGAGTGAAGGATTTGTAGACGACAGACAACAAGCAGATTGAAAAAATAGTTGCCATTTTCATGGGTTTCACCCTTGTTGAACAGTAACGCAGATTTACCAGTATTCTACTGAATAGAAACCTTGCATTCTGACAAGTAACGTGTTATGAGCCGACACAATGTGCTGATGAGGACTTGCGGAAAGTTCTTCAGGTGTTCATACCTTGTCCTATCCGGACCTGGTGTTATTCTGTTCTTCACCGACAAAATGGGATGTCGGATTTCGGAAGGCAGAACCGGTGGCACGACATATCTATCCTCTTCCACTTCATATGAAGGTAGGAGAACGTGGCTATTAAAGAGATCCGAGTAGTAATTATGAATTGTTCTCTCCACGTGCTTTCTGGAAGGTGTGACTGTTCCGTCTGAGCGCTGGAGTGCCATCACCTTGGTTTTGTAGTTCGCGCAGCCTTCGGTGAGCTTTGCAAATGCTTTTCACAGCATACGCAGCTTCAATCGTAACTAATGATATTCTCTCTTTCTTCTTCAATCCTTCTTTTATCACCTATCTGCATTGTTTTGCAAGTTAGGACGTGAGTGGACGTTGCATGCAGCTCGTGCGATTCCACGCTGGCGTATCAGCTTGCGTGTTTCTGGAGAAAGAAGTCGCTTCGTGACTTTTTTACTTTCAGCTTTTAACGCCCTAAGGTGAAGATGCTGAGTGAGCCGATCGTGTTCCTCGTCGATGTAACCAAGGACTTCACCTTCCAAGCAGCCGGCTATTGAACCGAATAAATCCCAGTTTAAGGCGGTTTCGTGACTTCGCTTTTTGTGCTTAGCAACTTTCTCTCCTTTCCGCGAAAATTGGAATCTTGCACAAAGAAGGCAATGGTCTGATCCCGGATATAATTTTGGGCCTAGAGGTGCATCGGTTAAGTAAAACTTTCGATTTACTATGATCTGGTCTCTTTCGTTATGGTACTGTCTATTGGGAGGATATCCCACATCCAGAGTTATGGGCAGGGCTTCAAGAATTGTGAGCTTGCATGAATGCTCTTGGTTGTTATGATAAAGCCGACGAGGCTCTCACACCGCTCGCTCTATTCTAAGCCGTGCGTCACAATTTGCTCTTTTTTCAGCCGTTCTTCTGGGTCCAATCTTAGCGCTAAAATCTCCAGTGATTACGCTGAAGAATGTATGGTCTTCTCTGTAGAACTTCTCCACTTCCGTATAGAACGCTTCAAATTCGCCTTCGTCAGAGCTTGATGTCCGTTTGTAGATGACGAAGATTGTCAGAGGAGGTATTGATCCACATCTCCTCAAACATAAACGTCCTATCCGGGTTGTTAATTGTTCGAATGAATCGATGTTCAATCGATGCTCACTCGTGTTGACGAGAACGCCGACACTGCCGACTCCTCTACTGTCGCATGTTCCGTGAAACCGTTCTTCTCCGGTGTCATAGACGGCTTTGAATAGGTAGTATGGTCTCGTATTGGCCAGGCCGATGACGTCGTAGCTTATCCTTCTTGCTTGCTCGATCAAATATTCTATCGAGGGCTCAGATGCAAGTGTGCGTGCATTGTAAGTACAGATCGTCACCTTAGCTTTTTGAGATTTAGGTAGCTTAGAATGGCCCTAAGATTTTAGCAGCCTCTCTGTACTCCTCCCTACCCAACGCTGCCGAATCGGGGGCTCTGTCGAGCTCAAGGGAATGAGGCCCGTTTATTTTCTTGCGTTCAGCTTTTTGATACCCACGTATAGCTTGTTGTGCTCTGAATAGGAAAGAGATCCTTCTGTTGAGAGGACAAGTGTTTATACAGAAAATCAGTATTTCAGACAATTGGCAAAGTTGGCAGTGTGGCGTGTGTCTCTGAAGACTGTCAGAGCGCCACTGTAAGGTTCTACCTATTCTCTCGACAAGATGATTACCGTGCTTTCAGTGATACCGAATTGGTTGGTGATCAACACTTTCCCTATTCTTCTTTGTTTTTTCCCTCAAAAATCTTTTTTTTCCTTGCGTTTTTTTTTATCAAGTGGCGATGTTGATACCCAAAACTGCGAAATTCCTTTGCATTCGTCTATACGTTTACTACGAACCTATTAATTTGTCTTAGTCGTTCGAAATCCATCTTGCTGTTAAAGTGTTATCGAGTTCGATCATGGCTGGTTAAGTGTGCCTTAGAATAAGCAAATGAAGAAGCCTAGTTTTGCTGCAAAAGCTACATTTTTTTACATTTTTACATTCTACACATTTTTACATACATTTTTTTGGGAGTTTTACTCGTTCGTTGTCGATTTATTTCTTTTCCTTTGTTCTTAAGGTGTCGTACGTCAGTTTGTTTCAGATGACTGTGGATGTCGTGTGGCACGTTCGTGCTCTTCGCCCACTGCATCGCATTCATTTCTACATTGGCGACCACGCAATACTGGAGCAGCAAAGAGATGACTCTGAAATAGTTAACACTTTTGTTTTATATACAACTTTTTATATATATATATATATATATATATATGTACATACATACTTACTTGGATACTTGGATGGCCCGTGCTGTGCAGGCCCCAGCATGGTCTCAAATTTTTTTCGCAGTTCTGTTGGTTTAGCCATTGCGGTTCCTTGGAGCCCCAAGGGCAGCCAGGTCAAGGTCTGCCCCTCGTCGTCACCACAGGCAGTCGACGCCTTTGTGGATCAGAAGAGGATTTGCCACTATGCGACTAGTTTGGTACCAGGACGGTGACGGATCCTGGTATTGCTTTACTCCTAGCTGAGCTTCCTGATGGGAACGCCGGACTCCTTCTCGGCTTGGGAGACCCTGCCAGGGAGATGAATCCTCCCGCTGTACACCGCGGTCCTACACCCAGGAACATCTGCCATGAGGCGGTAAACCGTTGGGGGAATATATATATATATATATATATATATATATATATATATATATATATACATAACATATTATATATATTATATATACTGTATATATATATGAGAAAAAAACTAATACGTTCAGACTTTTAAAAAGTCGACATGCCATGTTACCAAGCAGTTCGTCTGCTTAAGCTTTTCACGACTGTACATGCATTGATGTCGTGGCATGACTTTTGGGAATGGTCTATATCCTTTGATTTCAGATAATTTGCTTTCCCAGTGTTTACTTTGCCGCAGTGGTTTTTCCTTGTCTCACTTCTTTTTTCTTTAGAGTACATGAAAAAATGCAGATTACTGACACAACATATGAAAAACTGGATTATAGAGCTGAAAACACAATTACGAAAGTAGTCACCCTTGATGGAACTAGGGACCGTATGCGCCGAGTTCACTTCATACTGCGTGCGGTGGAAAATTAAGCTTGGTAGGGAAAGGACTACGGGTTGATGTTCGAGTATTATTGATGAAATTTGTTGAAATTGAATGATTTTTGTGCGTGAAAGCCCCCATCAGTCAAGATTTTCTAATATAAAATTATGTCTGAGCTTATAGCGAAGAACTCTGTTTAAAAAAATGTTTAACCACTTAATTAATTTCAGATTGAAATGTGCCTTCACAATTTTTTAAATTTAAAACTGCTCTTAATGGGGCGGATAGCACAATGGGAGTGGTGTCCGTCATCACGAGAATGGTTTTAGTTCGATTCCGCTCTGGGCTAACCAAGACTGTCATCCCTCCGGGGTCTAAAATTGGTCTCTCTGCAATCCAATTGGGAACGCTCCAACCCGGCTATCTCAGATCTCCAACAAGAAACGATTCGCCCAGCATTCTACAATATCCAAGATTAGATGGAAATCCTCAGGCAGCAACCGATGCCACACGTAAAAGTTGGAAGATCTTCGTGGACAATGGATGCGGGGAAACCAATCGAATGTGAGAAGTGCTGAGATCCACACAGTAGACGTGAAGACGGATCAAATAAAATGAGATAAAATAAACTGCTTTCTTGGTGTTTTCATTAGCAAATGATATTTTTTATGGGAATGTCGTTAGTTTCCTATTGGTTGTGATTCTGGAAGGATAAGTAGGAAAACGAAACAATCAATAATGTAAAGGTCCATTTTGGATGGCTTTTTCAATATTGTTTGTTATCTGATTGATAGGATGTTCATCTGGTGATAATTCGGTCTATGATGAACTCCGATGGAAACGATCAAATGTTTTATCTTCAATCCGCGAACAAGCAGCACATGTTCTATTGGTCGCAAGACGAGCGCCGTTCTGATGCGCTTCTTCCGATTTATACAGGTTCATTGGTTTCCAGGAAATTCAGGAGTTCATCACTATTTGAACACTTTTTTTACTGAATATACTTCTGTGTAGGTTTTTCAGATGGTGGTTTCGCAGGCCATTTGCACGTGCGCGGTGAATACGTAGATCGGCAGTCGGTCGACACGTCTACATCGCGACTTCTTCACGGCGGCGGTTGTGTGTCTGCCGATGGCACTCAGCTGATCGCCGCCGTCTTGAACTGGACTAACAACGAGAGCGGTCCTGCGCTGTTCGCTCTGGCGGCGCAGAATCATTTCGAACAGGTATCAGCTTGTTGCACATAGACGTTGCTCATATGTGGATGACCGTAAAATTTGGTCAATCCGAGGAAGCCATACGTCAAGAGGACATATGTTTGTCCTCTTGACGTATGGCTTTCTCAGATTAGCTCAGTTTCCTAACCCGAACTCCTAATATTCTGATTATTCATATCTTATCTCAATCTGGTGTAGTTATCTAAGAATTGAATTGCCGGTACCTATGATCACATGAAGGAGTGCGTGTGGCGCAATGGTCGTAGGCGCCCTGCAATGCACACGTGAAATCGGTCCCTGCGCCCATGGCCTCCCAAACTTTCCTTTCCTCCAGGGTCGACAAATTGATACCAAATTTGTCTGGGAGAAAGCAGCACAGGCTCGATGAATCGGTAGACCACCGCGAGTTATTCTAAAGGCCAGATATTCATTCAATCACCACCAACGATGCTTTATGAAGTAGAAGGCAAGGCGCATCTCTCAGGTATTGATCAACGCTGAGAGCTTTGTCCTTTATCCTTATTATGATTGCATGAAAAGCTACAGGTTATTCGGCAGTTAATGTTGGATTTGTAATTTCAGTTCTCTTGTGTATGTTTTAGCAACAGTTTTTTTTTCCGAAATGTTAGCATTATGTATCATTTGAAGGCTTATTTGGGCATTTCATTTACGTTTAGTTGAATTAAAATATAAATTGTATTTTTGACAAGTTTTAGAGATTAGAGATGGAGATTTCGGAACAGAACATTCAACATGTACTTGGCTACTTTGATACTTGGTTGGCTCCTCCTCACTGGTTGTACGGGCCCCAGCACAATCTCCATTTTTCTGACGTTTTGCTGGTTTTGCCATTGTGGTTCCCTCCCGAGGTCAGCCAGGCTAAAGTTTGCCGTAGGTCGTCACCGCCACAAACAGTCGCCGCCCTTGCGGATTAGAGGGACATTTGCCACTATGCAACTACTTTGGTACCATGACGGTAACGGATCTTGGTGTATTGGTTTACTCTTAGCTGGGCTTCCTGATGGCAACTCCAGACTCCATCTCACTTGGAAGACCCTGCCATGCCGATGAATCCCATCTCTGTACATCGCAGGCCGACACCCAGGAACACCGCGCAGCTACGTTGCTGCGATTACCGTAGGGCTTCTCCCTGAAAGTCGTGGATTTCGTAGATTTCTTTTCATATTCTGTTTTTATACGACTGCTGAGCCCGTATTACGCAGTAGTTCGAGGCACACGTGGTCGTTGGTCGCGCCCAGTGCTCACCAAGCCTTTCATTCCCCCGGGCTTGGCATATTGGTGCTAGACCTGTCTGGGAGGATAGCAGCACTGGCTCGATAAATCCGCAGGCCACTCCAAGTCATGGTATAGCCCAGATATGCATTCAGTCGCATTTAACGATGCTTAATGAAGTCTAATGCATAACCGTCAGGCATTGATCAACATCGAGAGCATTAGCCTTTTATCCGCTGATGTTAACATTTTTTGGGCCGTCACGAAAAGTTCGGATTAGTTTTAGAAATTCCATAAAAAAATGCTCATGGTGTTTTTCTCTTTTGTAGCTAAGTGAACACATGTGTGGCGCATTGTGTTTTCTTGACGTCCTCATATTCTTTTTCGTCTGGCATTACGTAAGACCGTAGAAATTTAGAGGTTCGAGAGAGTGGGACGTTTGCTGTTAGTCTTCTTGGTGATCTGAAAAGCGGATGCCTTCACAGACTTATTGGGCTGCCGTATGTCGTACGTTTTTCCCAAAATGTGCGCGATTTCAGTTAAACACTGCGTCGGAAAACGGCTATACGCCGCTGATGTACGCAGTGGCTGCCGGTAACTGGACTGCGATTGTCACGCTTCTATCGCTTGGAGCTCAACGCGATGTGACAGATGTGAACGGAAACACCTTACTGCATATCGCTGCCGACAGGTTTGCTAACGCTTTTTGGTTTCTGTTTTTTTACTCCAATGACGTATTTGTCAGTTTTGGCATAGATTTGTGTATTCCCCGTTTGTTTATATGTTTGGGTTTATGTGATTCCACATATTGTGTGGATTTTTTTCATTCGATGGCTTATTTCGTGTTGGTAATCCACAAAGGCCTTTGGATTTTCGTTTGGGTTCGACTAGTACGTGATGGCTTCATCTTCCAGAAGAATGTTGTCGAATGCTAGTCGAGTCGTCTCTTCTTAGAATCCTGAGTTCTACTAGAGCGTTCCTTGGTCTTCACCACAGGCGGTCTCCTACCTTTGTAGATCGGAGTGAGCTGTTCCCAAGCAAGTTCGACTTCGGAGAGATAAGATGCTTAGATGACCTGAGAAGGGAGGAACCAGCGAACGCGCGTCTGTTTCACAGCGTCTCTATCTACTGCACTAGTGGCTTAAAACTGAGGACTGATTGGTGGAAATATTACTTCCAACGATGGCGACAAATGCAGAAATAAATCCAGGCCTTCTAGTTAATTGGCTAGAGTCGTAAATGATGTGGTCGTCTGTTCACAAACCACATTCGGTATTGAAGATCTATTGAGATACGCATGCTTACCAATAGATCTTTTTCTTCGGGAACTATACATTTTACAAAGGAATCCAATGATGCACAGAATAATTTCTTAGAATCTTTTTTCTTTACGATTTCATGTCTCACAGATGGTTATGATGTTTTGAGGAACAGCACAAGGGCAAATTTTGTCCCATGCCTAAATGAATTTCGATCCCCAAATCTTTTAAGAGAATCCTTTAAGAATCCTTTAACGAAAATCCTTTAAGCAAATAATTTCGCTAATGGACGTAAAACTAGTTTGGATTGACGAATTGTTCACGACCAATTATTTCCTTCATTTCGACAGATTTAATTTGATACATGGAGGTTTACATTTAAATTACTTTTTCGGAGTTAAGTGGGTGTAGGAACTTTCAGCATACGGTAGTGACCTGACTCATGGAAATCTGTAAGGAAGCACAGATAGTGATCCTTGTGTGATAATTGATTTGGGGATGCTGTGATGAGAATACTAGCAGCAGTGGAGTTCAACAAATATTAAGGAACTGGTACAAATCCTATTTATCGATGTCCGATGTTTTTTTTGTGAGATAAATTGTGAACACTGAAGATCTAGCTCTTTTCAGTGTATAACAATGACCGAAAATCGTGGGAATTTTTATTCTACAATTTTTTTTGCTAAGAATATCCGAATGTTTTTTATAAATGTCAACATATTCAAATATGGACCAAACGGGGTATCCGATCATTGACAAGTGAAAAAGAGCTGTTTCTTCCAGTGAACGAAATAGTACGGTTACGAATCATTTTAGATTTAAGACGACTGTAGCGATTCCTATTCAGGGGGACATGTAATGATCCTCGAAGGTCTGCTGATGTTCCTCGGAAATGACGCGAACCGACCGAATTCCAACGGCGACACGCCGATGCACTTGGCTGCCAGAAGCCAACACGCCGCATGTCTTGATCGGCTACTCAACACCAACCACTTGCACAGCAACATTCAGGTGACGAGTTATGCATTTGGACTCACTTTACATTCCACGAAGACTTGGACAGAGCAAAATGCATTCATTTGTCGTGCAAAAAGTTGCTACATAAAAAACCTGGAGAAGAAAAGGAGAAAAATACAAATAGGAGTGTGAATCAATCATGAACACTTATAAGTTTCTTCGTGGTAGTGGTCGAGTTAAGACTGTTAACTCCCTTCTTGGGTAAGAACATCCCTCTAAAGCGACCGGTCATTAAATTAACCTTAACCGGTTTACGCTGTTAACTTGGAAGACTTCAAATAATCTACATGTGAAACAATCACAATGGTGATAAGATATTTGCAAAACTCCGGACCGTAGGTGTCTACTGTGAGGAACGTTGTGATTTCGACTACAGCCTCAGCTTAACTGGGTTCTTTGCCGACTTGGGCTCCCTAGACCAATTCCGTTGAGGGGGTGGTTGCTGATGGCGCTGATCGATAGAACTAGCTGAGGGACAGGCGAAACGAAGGACCCACATGGTGTGTCGGTGAACACGTCCACCTGTATCACCTGTAGTCCCGTTGATCATCGAGTGACTCGAGTGGGCGCCAGTAAATCTTCCATTTTTTCCTGTCGCCTGCAAGAGTAACCCAGTGGGTTTTGCTCGCTCTAGGGATTCGTCGAGCATCATATCTTTCTTCTAGGCTCCTCGTGAAGAACTTTGACCATCGACTCGGTGGTCTGTCTTCCTGCAGTACGTTTGACATCCTGAGGAATCCAGTCACTAACGGTTCTTGTCCATCAGTTGTCATTCATACGCATTACGTGTCCCGCCCACCTTATCTTCGACTGTTTGGCGTACAGAACGGCATCTTTGATTTTTGATTGTTGACGCAGGTCGGAGCATCGGATTCCATCCCTTACTTGTGTGAAACGGGGTACTCCTAGCTCATCCTTTCAACTGCGCGTTCGATAACGCTGAGTGATCTTTCATCCTGCTTACGCAGCGACCAGGTTTCTGGCGCGTATGTTAAGACAGGAAGTACCGTTGAGTCGAAAAAAGTGGGCACGGAGTCGGGTGTTCTTTGTTTCCATCACTACATCTTCGATGCTCTTGAAAGCTCCCTAAGCCGCTCGTTTCTTTCTGCTCAGCTCTGAAGTTAAGTCGTTCATCATATTGATTTCCCGACCTATATAGACATACCTGGAGCATTCGGAGATATTCGTTCCGTTGAGCGTGAATGGGGCATACGAAACCAATGCGTTCTTCATGAACATCGTTTTTGTGAGATTTAGTCGAAGACCAATCTTTCCACAGGCTTTATCAAAGTCAGCAAGCATACGCTCCGCTTGGTTAATGTTTGGTGTTATAAGGATGATGTCATCAGCAAAGCAAAGATGATATAGCTGCCGACCATCGATTTTCACTCCCATATTATCCCATTCCAATGTTCGAATGACGTTTGACGGTGAACACGTTAGCTCCCGGAAAGGGTAATAGCGCGTTCGTTCCCCCAACGCAGACACTTGCGGTCCGAGTTTTGCAAATATCTCAGCACCATTGTGGTTGTTTCACACACAATACTCTGCCATGAGAAATTGTAATATGCAGTAAATAAAAAGTTAACATGATCTGCATGAGTGAAACCTCGGTAGAACTGAGTGCTTTATCAAATGCTACAAGTTTGAACAGAGTTCCGCAGTACGTTAGTGTGAAGTGTTTTTGAAAACCATGCCCATTCTGAATAGGAGTGAAGGAGGCGGATATGTTTGAGAAATAGTTCCATGAAGTTTTTTTGTTTCTTTTATTGTAGAAGAAAATTTATACATCACTAGATTAAAAGCTCATGAACAAACAGATGAAATTATGAATGTTATTCAATGCGGAGATACTGTCCTTCCAGAGCCCTACAATACTTTAAAAAAAACCGTTTTTTAAATAAGAGTTTATTGTGCACTGGAAAAATGCTTGCTGAGGCGATTAGGTGACACTCGTGTGCACGTAGCTGATGAATGGAGTCTTGCCCAGAGCCTTAAGGATGCAACTGATCCATTCCATTCCACTGAAGACAAACTTGTCAATCAAATGGCTTATCACTAGTTGTACCAACCACAATGGCTGAACTTACAAATGTGGCTCCTCTATAATAGACGTTATGAACTCTTTTTTTTCCAGGCAACAGTAATTATAGTAATCCCATTTTATTCACTGCTTATTCGTTTTTCATGGCAGAGTATGATGTGAGATACAAGTACAATGATGCTGAGATATCTGCAAAACTCCGGGCCGCACGTACCTGCGGAGGGGATCTAGCCTTTTTATCACTCTTTCCGGCGTGGGGGGTGACGGACGATTGCTGATAGCGCCAACGAAACACGGCTGACAGAAAGGCGAAACGAAGGATACGCGTGGTGTGGTGGTGAAAGCGTTGAGGCCCTGGAAAGGGTGATAGTGAGGTTCGATCCCAGTCGCAAACATTTTTGGCCCGGAGTTTTGCAGATATCTCAGCATCATTGCAATCATTCTAGTCTTTATAACTCAACGATAGGAAGAACAAGTTGCAGAAATGAAGAGATTTTTCAATGTTTTTAAAACCTTGTTTGCAACGTTACTTCGATCTCCAAATTAATCATTAACTGTATCATGGTACGCATAGTTACCGAGGCTGGGCAAATATCTGCCGCTAGCAGTTAGAAATTGTGAAGTTTTAAGCCACACATCATTGCTTCACGACTTTTGCACATAATTTCAGAATAGTTGAGAGATTTGTTTCTTCTCCAACATACATACCATAACCTCTCGGAATTTCAGAACTCGGCTGGAGACAGTCCTATGCATATTGTTTGTGGTCTTCCTGAGTCGCCAACAAAAAATCGCAATGGTCGGCCGACTTTTGGCAAACGCTCGGCTTAACCTACACCTTTGCAATGAGGACGAGCTAACACCTGTTCACATTGCCATCTCCAAAAGACTGCCATAGGTACGAAAAATTCCAGGTGTCGTTCTTTATAGACATAACGTTGAAGCTGTGAAGTTCTAGGACAATAGATTTGATTCTGCAGTCACGGCCACAACATCTCAATGCTGACACTGGAAGTGGCTTCTCACCACTTCTCTTGGCCGCATTCTATGGCCGACGAAAATGTACTGAATTGCTGATTGAGGTAAAAGATAAAGCTCTCGACGTTGATCAATCTCTGAGGGATGCGCCGTGCATTTTACTTCATTAAGCATCGTTTGGAGGTGATTAAATGCATATCTGACCTTTGCAATGACTAGTGGTGGGCTACTATCCTCCCAGACACATCTGGTACCAATTTTCCGACCCCAGAGGGATGGAAGGCTTGGTGGGCTATGGGCGTGGGGATCGACTCCACGTGTGTGTTGTAGAGCACCTCCGACCACTGTACCGCACGTGCCCTGCTGATCGAGGTAAATTGCTTAAATATAAGATTTTAATGTATTGAACAGTTTGGGAGATGAGTTTTTAGAGCTTTAGTACAAATGCACAAATGCGCTTTTAGTTCAACTGTGAACATGAGTGAGTTTTAATATAAAATGGTAAACGACAAGCATTCGGCGTTGATCAATCTCCGAGGAGTACGCAATGAATACGACTCCCATTGTTAGTAGCATCGTAGAGTGGTTGAATGGGTATTTGGCCTATGGAGTGACTTTCAGTGCTCTACCACCGTCTTCTATCTTCTCAGCAATGCCTGGTAGCACTTTCCGACGTTGAAGGCACAGTATGCTTCGGTAGGGGGTCGAACAATGTCCATATGAATAGAGCATACCGCCATCCAATGTGGAATATGCTATCGGTGGGCTTTGAACGACTAATGACTGGACAGTTTCAACAATGATAAGCGCTTGTTCGGGTTATGGATGACGTAGATATTCTATGTAGGCGACACAACCTTTCATTTTGGAGTAGCTTAATACTTAAATATTTGAAATCATTATTAGTGAGCTGGAAATTTCTGTGAGATAGTTTTTCTATGTTTAAAATAGTTTCCTGAACTAAATTTGATGCCAAGGAGCCCATCTGGAGTGGGTTTCAGTTGAACGCTGACGTGACCCGATCCTCTAAACTGGGTCGTACCGCATTGCATCTCGCACTTGAGAAATGGCACGGTTCGGTCGACAAGGACATGGATCGGCTCGCTTGCGTTCAGGTGAGTCATCGATGATGTACAGAAGATATTAAACCAGAGAACATTGTCCCAAGAAGGATTGTTATTTCCAATATTTTACTTCTTATTTTCTGCCTTCTATACTTTTTATGGCAGGTTATTACGCGGAATACAACCACAAGATTGCTGAGATATTTGCAAAACTCCCGACCGCAGGCGTTTGCGGTGGGGAACGAACGCGCTATTGTCCTTTCCGGGGAGTAACGCGTTCATCACCACACCATGCGGGTCCTTCGTTTAGCCAGTCTCTCAGCTAGTTCTTATCGGTCTGTGTCGTCAGCAATCACCCGTCACCGGGACTGATCTGGGGAGCCCACACCGGCATTGAACACAATTAAGCTGAGGCTGTAGTTGAATTCACAATATTTTACTTCTTATTTTCTGCCTTCTATACTTTTTATGGCAGACGCGAAATACAACCACAAGATTGCTGAGATATTTGCAAAACTCCCGACCGCAGGTGTTTGCGGTGGGGAACGAACGTGCTATTGTCCTTTCCGGGGAGTAACGCGTTCACCACCACACCATGCGGGTCCCTCGTTTCGCCAGAAAACACCTGCGGTCCGGGGTTTTGCAAATATCTCAGCAATCTTGTGATTGTTGTTTCCTTTAAATAACATTCGTTCCATGCAAATGCACAAGATATCCGGTCTGCTCAGGTTTAAATATAGCATGTTATGGTGTCCACAAACCATGAGTCTCAAAAAATCTCCACATCTCTTTAAGGGCAGCTGATGGATGAGATTTCGAAATAATATGCAGAGCAAAAGTGACCTAGATAGAAAAATCTGAATCATCTGGCTCATGATTGGCGATACACTGCGGATCACTCGGAAGATTTCGACAATATCTGAGATCTTGCAGAAATATTGAACGTATTGGCTCATGGTTGTCGAAGACCTCCAAGGAGAATTGATTTCGCTGGCTCAGAGTTAAGAAAACCCAGGAAAAATAGCGCTTAGAGATTTGTGTCTACTCATAACATAATGATTGGTTCATCACTAAATTTTAATGAAGGACAATCTTCATCACCATTGTTTAGTGAAAGTTCTACGTACATTTAGAATGTGCTCTCCATTATCAAATGTTTATTCATTATTACTATTAGTTCTCCTGTACAGAGGATACTTGATACTTGGCACTTGAATGGCACATCCTCACTGGTTGTGCGGGTCCAAGCATAATCTCCACTTTTCGGAGATTTTCTGGTTTAGCCATTGTGGTTCCCTGGAATCTCGAGGTCAGCCTGGCCATAGTCTGCCCCCATTCTTTATCACCACAGGCAGTCGCAGCCCTTGTGGATCAGAGGCAGATTTGCCACCATGACTTTGATACTAGAACGGTGGTAAATCCTGGTATTGGTTTACTCCTAGCTAAGCTTCCTGATGGAAATGCTGGACACCTTCTCAGCTTGGGAGACCCCTGCCAGGGGGGTGAATCCCCCCGCCGTACAGCCACGATGAGGCAGTAAACTGTTAGGAGACTTTACAGAAGATGTTCTTCATGAGCTGGTCTCGTGTTTACTAAATATGCAGTACTGGTTTTTTGTGTTTCTTCAACTTCTGTTGCTCTCAATCACTATTATTTCTTAGGAGTGTGATCTGAATATGTCGCCAACAAGACCAACTTTCATTCATCAAGTTATACAACGAGTTCAATTTCAAAAGGGGAATCTTAGGTCCTAGAACGACACTTCCCGTCTATGTCCACTTAATTCCATTAAGTCTGTCGTTCTACTAGTTCACGTTACGCTTCTATTCCATACCTTTCTTTGCTAATTTCTGAACTCTAACTCCCGGAGTGGCTCAGACTATGAGATTGATTTCTTCTTCCTGATGTGTTTTTCATTATTTTTATAGCAGTGATTCTGCAACTTGCAGGCATTGGTACTTGCTGGCTGCCCGTTGAATGTGCAGGACTGTGACGGCGAGACTGCTTCACATTTGTTAGTGAAGGAGTTTATTAAGTTCACAACTGCTTCGCGTGACTGCAAAGTTGTCAACTTACCGATCTCTGTGTTTCATACGATTACCTCATGTAGTGATCTCATACACATGGTTGGTATTTTAAATTGAGCACTGAGATTCCGATCCCTATAACAGTTATCGCTGGCAGTTAAACAACCGTCTGGAAAAAATCTGGTCTTGGCCTTGCGTGCGTGTGGCGCCGTTGTCGACCCCAGGTGCCTTACACGTGATCTTTACGTCCAAATCATCCCAGGGCCAACAAAGCACACCAACCATCCGTGGTTGATACGGGGCTAGTCTGTGCTGCAGGTTGTATCAGTGTTATTGTTGTTGTTATGAACCAATTTATCAAAACTTGAAAACCTTGGACAGGAATCTGCGTTGTGAAAAGACAGAATTAACTAGGATACTTGATACATGACAGTTGAACATCCCGTCCTCACTTGTTGTGTGGGCCTCAACCTAATAACCATTTTTCGGAGATTTGCTGGTTAAGCCATTGTGGTTCCCTGGAATCCTGAGGTCACCCTGGTCAAAGTCTGCCCCACGTCATCACCATCACAAACAATCGCAGCCCTTGTGGACCAGAGGGATATTTGTCACCATGCGACTTTGATACTAGGACATTGGTGGATCCTGGGATTGGTTTACTGTTAACTAGGCTTCCTGATGGAAAGGCCGGACTCGTTCTCAGCTTGCGAGACCCTGCTGGGGGACGAATGCCTCCGCTGTAGATCGCAGTCCGACACCGAAGAACACGTCCCAGCCACGATGAGGGGGGCAAACCGTTGAGAGGAAATTAGTAGGAACCGACCAACAACATCTATGATCTAAATGATACAAACATACAGTCGATTTTCGTCTTCATTTTCTTCACCATGCTTCTGACATTTAGCTCTTTAACGAGGATACATATTCTTTCATTCGTGTACTACAATGAGATTGATTTAAAAAAAACATTGTTCGGCTAACTTTCCGACTGTTCCTTCTTCCTTTTTAAAGTATTGTTATGTTTCTACTTCAAGCTTGGATCACATGAATCGCTACAAACGAGAGTTTCGTAATTTACTCGTAGTCAGCGATCTTTTTGCAGAACCTTCACGACATTGCCATTCTTGTTCGGCCTCATTGGCAGTTCGCTTGCATGTGTTTCCTTGTCGCTCGAGGAGCGGATTTTTCTTTAGTGTAAGTGCTATTCTGTTGTTTCTCCAGTCGTTTAGTCAATATTTCTGCTAGGAGGCGGAGATATCCCAGTTTTCAGTGACTTTTAGTAATCCATTCTTCGATTCGAACTCCTTACATATTAAGAATTACGCAATTGGCAGAGTGCTAATGTCATCACACTTGCATAATTGACTCGAACATTATAAGATTATTCCAAGCTAATGAATATAGTCGAAGTTATGGAAGCTTCATTTTCAGCAATCGTTTTGGTACGTCAGTATTAGATGGATGTTTAGACGAGCGAGTTCGACAGCTGTTGATGGATATCGTAGATAAGCGACCAAGGTGTGGTTATCACAACTATCAGCCTTTACCTCCTATCATTCGTTTGCCACTGAGTGAGTTGCTGCTTTGGTGAGGCTCATTTGTTTGCGAGGATTGCTATGCACTGTCGAACTCGGAGGTTGTGTCATATGTTGTCTTGTGTTTCTCGATGTTTCCGCTCTTCAATCACTTACTGTTTGCAGATCATGCCTCCCAATGACGAAAGCGACTGTCGTCGAATTCGACACTTCTGGAGTCCTTATGTGCACATTCAACTGCGAAGTAAGTTAGTACTATAGTAGCTAGAGGCGCGTGTGGCGCAGTGGTCAGGGGTGCCGTTCAACACACACGTGGAATCGATCGCTGCACCATGGCTTGCCAAACCTTCATCCCTCCGGGGTCGGTATCAGACTTGTAGGGGAGGGTAGTAGCACTGGCTCGATACATCAGTAGGCCACCGCGAGTCATTGTAAAGGCCAGATATGCATTCATTCACCTCCAAACGATGCTTAATGAAGTCGAGTGCATGGCGCACCCTCAAGGATTGGTCAACGCCAAGAGCTTTATCTTTTACCTTTATAGTAGCTAAAATGCTCTTGTACGTATATCCCACTCCAATAAAGTTCTGGGCACTTAGATTCTCGTTTCCAAATCTCGTGGGAGTCACAGCACTTCAATCATTTGCTTTTCAATCGTGCAATCTTCATCCACAGAGGTGGTCCAGCACGTACGTGTTCCATCTGCAACTTGTGGCTCTGTTATTTCCTTCCACTAGAACGTTGAGTTTTTATTCGCAGATGATCTTTCCTAGAAACCCCTAGATAGCTCGGCTGGCCATTCTCAGGTCATCCCCATGGATGAATTTTGTGGATTGAAAGAAATTGGCGCGTTGGCACTAAGACTCTTGCAGAATGACAACGATTACTGTGATGCTGGCGAATTCTTCGATTAGTCGACCCTCTGCTTGAAGGCGGTGTAGCGAGTTGAATTGCTTAGTGAATTCACTATTCCTAGTTTTAGTGGATTTTGGTGCAGTTCTTCAGGACTCTCAAGCCGATGTTTGTTTCGTTCCCTGTGGTCATCGTGTTGTATGCAAACAGTGTGCTAGAAGCACACCGCTAAAACGTTGTCCGCTCTGCTATCAGCGAATAGAGAAAGCCATATCAGGTGCGTTTGCGAGATCTTGATGGGGACGGGGAGACGGCGTGTGGCGCAGTGGTCGGAGACGCTCTGCAACAGACACGTGGAGTCGATCTCCGCGCCTATGGTTCACCAAGCCCTCCATCGCTCCGGGCTCAGCAAATTGGTACCAGACTTGTCTGAGAGGACAGCAGCACTGGCTCGATACATTGGTCGGCCACCGCGAGTCATTGTAAATAAAAGCCAGGGCAGATATGCATTTAGTCACCTCCAACAATGCTTAGTGAAGTCGAATGCATGGCGCATCCCTCAGGGATTGATCAACGCCGAGAGCTTTACCCCTTTTACCTTTGCTTTGTATCCGTTTTGTTAAATCATGGATCTATGGTGGGTTTTTGTGCTTTTTAATCATAGTTAAATTACAGATGGTGTAGAAATACAAATAGGAGAAGTACCACTAAGAACAGTCGCCGTTTCTGAAGAAGAACAGTGTAGAATATTAGCCAATGAAGAGATTGAGCGCATAGCCGCCGCTGCCGCTAAACAGGCCAAGTTAGACGCCGAACGAGGTCAGCTCAATATTCTTGGATCCTATGGAAGAGTTATCACATATCCATAAACTCGAGTGTAGACCTACCTTATTTCTTTTCGCTCATCGTGCTTTCTAGAGAACAATCCTTGATTGTTCTGCGGTGTAGTCACTAACTATATGGGGAAAGACGAACATAGTGATTCCGAATTTTCTCGCTAGCTACTAGACATCATCTCTATTCAGTTGGAGTTAACCAATTGTAGTGCTTTATCATACAGAATAATTTCTACCTCGACCACTACAACAAGGTGCACTTTGGAAAAAAATACAAACTTAGATGTTTCCAGATCTGGGCAGAATCTCATCCAAGTAAATTGAATTTAGAAAAAGCTCCGCGAGCTGGAAGAATTGCGAGAACGACTGGCCCAGTTGGAGATGGAAACGTCATGTATTATCTGCATGGATGCTCGACCAAGTGTTCGTTGAATTCTGAATGCGTGGTTGACAAAAGGATAGGGCGAGGCTATACTATTACCATGCAAGAGCGGCTCATACTTGGTTTTCGTGAACAATACTTATCAACCGCAGTGCTGTTCTCACCGCTATTCGTGCGGTTTCACAAAGTTCTCCAGATACTGTAGCTCATTTCAGGTTGTCTTCAACTGCGGCCATACGGCATGTTCGGAATGCACTTCACTGCTCAAGTCTTGTCATATCTGCCGCCAACCCATTACAAAAAAACAAACCCTTTATGCTTAGACGCATCGTCCTAGCGTAAGATCCTCTTACTTCTATCGCTTTAAACGCTTTAAACGCTTACTTTGTCGCTTATCAGTAGCTTTCATTATGAATAAGAGTGCGAGCTGCTCGTTTGCATTCATGAGCTGAGCGTCGCCTTGGCTTTTTGTTTGATGTCCACTGTGTAGCTCGTATCTATACACCAGAGTATATATATGGTTCTTCATTTGTAATGAATAAAACCTCTTAAAAGAATTCGATATAATTCCCTTTTTTTCAAACTTTTGGATAACTGACGCCTTGTCCTTCAGTTCCTTGGTTCACTTGCTCTTCTTGAATGGGAAATGTTCCTGGGCGTTGAATTGCACAATAGAATGAGGTTTCATCTCCAGCAGCTAACTCCAAGTTGAGAAGAAGTTAGATTTTCTACGCTACGACAAAATCTTGAGAGTTCTGGCAGTTTCTGCTAAATCAGTAAAAATGAATCAAGTACGAAAGTGTTAATGTTCGCAAAGCAAGCAGAGCCAATTGGGCAACCCTGAGCGTTTTTAAGGGACGAAGGGAGACCATGGCTACTTTTAGAGTTATTATGCGATTAGCAGTACTACACGCAAAGTTTGACAGGTGACTAGGTCAGTTTATGTATCCCTTCTTTGATGAGCTTACACGAGGTTGATAAATGTATTTATTTTCGGTTAACGTTTCGACGTCTTAGCCGATGATCCGAGTCCATCGTTAGTTCAGTTTATATAAAAGAATCCAAGTAAAAAGAAGTAGAACAATGAGTACAATTCTGATGAGGGCCCCCTTTAATGTGTTGAGCGCCACTGCTTTCAGTGAGCACCTCCTCATAACAATCCCTGAAGTTGGATAGGTTTAGAGAGGTCGGTGGCAGTAGTTGAACTTCATGTGGCACAATTTCCATCCACTAACCATCGTTATTCGGCAGCTAAAGGGAAATTGCGCTTGTAAATACGAGCGCGAAAAAAAGCATGTCTAGGACATTTTGGTTCGACGTTCGTGTCCTCAAAAGGAACAGTAAAAAGCGGCTAGATAGTCACGTTCCTTTGGAGCCTCAGTTTATTATTTCGACATGGAGTAGAAGCCTACCTAGCGTCCCACTGAACCTTGGAGACGTTCAACCTCCATTTACGACGGGAGAACCAACATTGGTACATCATATAACCAAGAAGAATAAAGGCTGTCAGTGAAAGGCTGACAAGTACGACGATGTTTTGGTGGTGACTATGGAAGGGTCAGTAAGGTCTCACTGCGAAATAAAATCGGAAATAACCGCTGTTAAGGGCGAAGACATAGCAACAAGGACGTCTACCGAGGATGAGGGTTACAAAGAATATAACTTTAATGATGCTGAGATATTTGCAAAAATCCGACCGCAGGTGTCTACGGTGGGGAACGAACGCGCATTGTCATTTCCGTGGAGTAGCGTGTCACCACCACACCATGCAGGTCCTTCGTTTCGCCTGTCTCTCAGCTAGTTCTATTGATCTTTTGCCATCAGCAATCACCCGTCAGCGGGTCCGCAGTTTTGCAAATATCTCAGCATCATTAAAGTTATATTTCGCAATACATACCCCTGCCGCTAAAAAGAGTAGGCAGTAAATAATAAGTCAAAATTGTGATTATAACTGCAGCCTCAGCTTAACTGGGTTCGTTGCCGATTTGGGCTCCCCCAGATCAATCCCGCTGACGGGTGATTGCTGATGACAAAAGATCAATAGAGCTAGCTGAGAGACAGGCGAAACGAAGGACCCTGCATGGTGTGGTGGTGAGCGCGCTACTCCCCGGAAAGGACAATAGCGCGTTCGTTCCCCACTCATAGGCACCTGCGGTCCAGAGTTTTGCAAATATCTCAGCATCACTAATAAGGCAGTTTTTTTCCTCGGTTTCTCCCTGGTAAACTTAATGTACTCAGACTGCTCGTTCAATAATTCAAAGCATTTGTCCATCTCCTCCTGCGTAGGGAAGATGACAAAACAATCACCTACATATCTGCAGTAGAGTAGTGGCCGGAGATCGAGAACAGGGGTTTCTAGACATAAACACAATGGCAAGGCTTGGTGCCAGTCGCTGTCCCATAGCCAACCTCCTTATTTGCGCGAAATATTTCCCAGACCATCTGAAAATCGAGCAATTTAGGCACTCCTTTAGGAGAGCCATTAGCTGCTGGATGGACAAGCCATGCACATTTATTCTTCCTTCATGTTCAACAAGAAGTTCGAAGATGGCTTACATTGCGGAGTCATTCGATACGTTGGTGTACAGCGCAGGAACGTCGAAGGACTGCATCACGTACGCGTTATTAGGAGACGCGTTATGTAGACATTCTAGGAACATTTGGGTGTTTGTGAGGTGAGCTGGAATATGGTTAAGTAACTGGGTAAGTATTAGGCTTAAAAACTAGGTTATCCTATCCATTGGCCCGTCTACACAGCTGATGATGGGTCTAACTTTAAATGATGACGGATTGCTTGTGAGAAACATGTTTCAAACAGCCACCTCTGTGTGTACAACCAGGGAACTAAAGGAAGAATCGCGCGACTTGGCTCGGCAAATAGCCATCTCCAACGGCTGCGAAATAGTAGCCCCAAGAGATAAGTTTAGAAGGAGAGCGACGCGACCAAGCGAAACACTTGAGCAAAAGAAAGTCCCGTTTATGCTGTCCTTTATTAGCGATGAAGTAAGTGTAGCTATTAAACGATGCTTAAGAAGGGCTGGTCTAGAGGAATCGGTAGCGATAGTTGAAATGCCACCGGCTACTCTACGTCGTCAGTTAGTTCGTAACCGCCTTTATGACCGTCTATGTGAGACAACAAATTGCGTAATCTGCCCTTACGGCAGATAAGGTGATTGCATGAGTTCAGGTACGATATACCTGATCTCTTGTAATAACTGCGGAGATGAATATATTGGAGAAACGGGCAGGCCTTTGTGTATCCGTATGAAAGAACACCTAGACGGCAAACGAAAACTAAGACAAAGTACCCCACTAGGCGCGCATAGGATACAAAAGCACAGCGGGGACGATTTTGAAGTAAAAGTCAATATCCTTGCGCAGGAGACTAAAACACCAGCGCGAAAACTTCTTGAGGCTTTTTGGATAAACGTCAAAAACCCTACAATGAATAGCAGGGGTGAATGTCCAGAGCTCATACGCGACCTGACCCCGTGTGTTCGCATCAATTTCTGATGTGGGATGGTGCAGTCATCAACCATATGCGACTATAATCAGCTGTTCTAATCTTACTCATTGGAAGTCACGTAAAAAAGCGGTGAGTTTTCCGAGAAGCTGTTGATCATGTAATTACCATGGAGATTTTCGTCTTTTTTTGTGTTATTGAAGCGTTTGGCCTAGTAAATTGTATGTCAGTATACCCTTCCAGGCTCTGAAGAAGGCGATACTGCCGAAACGTCAGCTACTGTTGTATTGTATTGTGTTTTTTCTATGGAAGTAAATGCATGCTGTTTAAGAACCTCGCGATTGCTGAACAAAAAAATGTCTACAGAGGTTGTTCTCTGTGACACAGTGGACGGTCTCTATGTGCACACCGAATAGAACATCGGTCGCCCTAAGGTCATTAAAGAGTTGGGATGTAGAGTACTCGACATTGTCGAAAACACCGATCATGGTGTGAAGTAAACTTTGTGGTACAGTCTTGCCGTGGAACCCGAGATGAACTGAATGCTAAGTCACTTCAATTTTGTACGAGTTTCTATGAAGTTTGTATCCGAATTTTCATAATTTCCAACTCATTTCAGCGATACAGTGCAATGGCTGAAACAGTACCGCTTGTGGGATTGAAGAATAAGATGGCAAGCATTTCTATGTATTTCACAAATTTATTAGGAAACAACTTAATTGTTTAATAATATTAAGCCTTCTGTCCAGATCATTTTGATGCATTTTTTAAGAGGAATTATTTTTAACCCAGTGGATGTTTTAACAACATTAGCAGTCTTTTTGTCCTCATGCTGAGCTGTCCTTGCTGAAGTACATAACCTATTAGCCACGCGTTCATTCCATCAACCAATCAATCAATCGTACATATTGATCGGTATCAAATCTATCGATTTCGCATACCATTTCTTAGAGTATCTCGACTCTTGAGCGAATTCATAGAAGGTTTCATTTAATCTCCGTGAGCCCTAGAGTGCTTTAATGTCTCCATTTTTGTGGCCTGTATTATCTTAGAGTTCGTGTTCTACATCCGTGTGAAAAATGTATCACTATTGCTTTGACTAATATCCGATTGCTTGGTTGATGTTGCAGTTTGCCCTTGTCCAGCATTTCTAGCGTTCCTCATTCTGGGCCGACCTAGCCAACTGCCATCCATGTCTCGGAGCCTCTGCATATGCGTCAAAGGTGGACAAGCTAAGGCTTCTCCAGCGCTTAGTTCACCTTTCGTATTAACGTATTAGACTTTCCTCAACATGCTGGACTGTGCCAATCGTGGTTATTCCTAGTTTTGGAATAGATATAAGGCCAGGATGCGCAATGGAGTCAAACTAAGTGGACGTAGAACGTTATATTTCCCGTCAACAGTTCTATGGTGCTGTTTTAAGCTTCACTGTATGAATGGCTCTTCTTCACCTCCTCTATCTTGCTCACAAATCTGTTGACTTCTATGATAAGCAAATTCGCACTCGTTTCGCTGAAATTCACCGAGAACAATGGGCGGCAAAAAGCTCGTGTGAAGACGAAAGCTGAGCACTACATTATACATCGGTAAGTTAGTGATTTGAAAACCATTATAGGAGCATGCTAAGTGGTTTGATTAGGTTGCGAGTATGGAAGTTTCATTTCACTAGAACATCCGCAAATTCTAACTAGAAAAAGGCTGTTTGATATCATCGTTTATATAAAAGTGACCAATCAAGGGAAGCAAGAGTGCCAGAGGTTCTCGATTTAGCTTAGTCGAGAATACTGTTAGAGGTCCGAGTTCTTATATACTCTAAAGCTTCAGGAGTTCATTTTACCTAGCTCATATTTTGCAGCTGTTCTTAAGCCACCATTTAAGTACAGCTTTTTGGCAGCGCCAATCGCTGTTGAACGTTACATTAATGACTCCCTCTAATCCCCCCTAAAATTTTCAAACACGTGCTAAAGTTTCGATTTCCCATACTTTTTTCTATGAAACGATGAAAGTGAGAACTAAAGTGTTCGTATGAAAACGATTGGCTTCAAGAAAAAAGTTAGCTTTCTTAAGATTCCACAAATATAGTTAACAGGTTTAAACGAAAAGCTGCAACGATAGAAGTGACGAATTCCCAGCTCAGCGACTAATAAAGGGATTCTGACGAGTTTTCAAACTATATCTGCATCGTGAAGTCCGCTGAAATAATTCCGGTAGGATTCCTTTCCAGTCCAGTTTCGAGCGCTATTTCTGTGCGATAGGAATTCAATCGAGAGGAAGCGTCAAAAATCACCGAGCCGACTATGTATTGTTCAACGTCTTCCAATTCATTGACTAACACTAGGAGCAGCACCGAGAGGAGCGTTTCGCCGGAGTACGAATGACCGGAACTTTTCACCCAGCTCATTAAGGTGGTCCCTATGAAATGCTTGCAATTATTTCCATTCGTTGACGAATCTCAAACGTGCATCGCTGTAATTCACTGTCATTCTTTTTCTTTCTGGTCATCTTTCAGAGGTCGTTGCAAAGTCGTAAACAAGCGGCGTAGTAGGCAGGCACGCTCTCATTGGCTCATTTCATCGGTAAAGATATTTGATATCACCTGTCATGCATTAAATTCGGTAAGTATAGAAATAATACTGAAACAACTATTCAAGTTAGGCTCTGAGTATTAATGACACCTGTTGGCACTAACCATAGGACTCTACAGTCTCTCGATGTTGCTCGCAGAGGAACTCTAGAGGTGTCTCCCCAATGACTTATCATCTAACTATAGCGGATAAATGCTCCTAGGTGTCCAAACTCAGTATTTCAATACAGCAGAAGAAGCATTTCTGCGAGCTCCACACCGATCATTGTGGTGCAAATAATCTTCCACCGCGAAATGAACTCGCCCGAAAAGTTTTTCCACAAGCCATTAAGTGTAAAGAGCAGTATTTAACGGATCAATTCCCACGTCAAATCTGTGCTGAACAAGCTCTCGATTGAACACAGAGGTTTCAGCAAAAAGGTGCTGTGTAAAAAAAATAAACCACTGAAAAGGACAAATTGGCTGGAACGCGCTTCGACCAGCTTCTTCCCCATCCATGCAGTGCACTCAACGCATCTATGGCGTGATCTTGCTTGAACGTGGTCATAAAGTGTGAAGTGGAAAAAGCCGTACAGGTGCACAATCACTGCAGGTTACTTGGAATGCGAGATACGGCTTTTTGTTGCGGAATCGGCAGGCGGAACACGGGGAAATCGCAGTAATGTTCACTGCCATAATCACTTTTCTGATTAGTCAGCATTTATACAGTCACAAAACTACATGGAAGTACATCCACCGTTCCTTTCACAAATGAACCATCCAATCCAGTTGCGTTTGAGGTCGTTAAGTGTCTCTGTTGCATAGTCCAGGTATGAATAGAACTGAGAATGGACATCATTAGATTAAATTTTTGGTAGAAGTCAAGCTTTGTCATTTCTACGTCATGACACCAAACGCAGTACTGGTGGGGAAGTTTTTTTGAGCATTTCCAGTCATATAGCCCTTGGCATCCAATACATTAGGGGCGAAGATTCGTGGACAACATCATGTCAGATGACTACTGATATAGAAGAAAGAAGAAAAATCTTACGCTGACGCCCGTATGAATCGCAAGCAGAGTTTTCGGAATCTCCAATTAATATATCAACAGATGTTTGATTTATGATACATAATGTCCTCCACGGATCTCCCACATACGAGGGATCTCGAGCCGGTTAGTCGCGAGGCTACGTGGTGCGTCCCCAGGTGGCGGATGGGGGTTAAGGGCGGACCAAAAGCGACCTTTGCTTCCCTGAGACGCAGGTGAATCCAGGGGAGGGACTCCCTGTTTCTGCTGCGCCTATTTGGCACATACTTTCTGCATTTACGGGGCGTATTCATCCACGCGTGTGTGGGTGCGTTCTGGTTTGTGCAGATTGTATTCTACGAGTCAATTCGGCCAAAAAGCCTGCAATCAAGTGACAAGGAAGTATGTGGGAGGCGGTTAGTAGTGGCCCCCCAACAAATTAGATCCATGTCCACTCTGGGAGAGCCTGGCAAGCTACCCGTGAGTATACCCATCCCCCACGTTCATAGCCAGCAAGCTATACGTGGGTATCAAAATGCTGAAGACAGTAAAGAAAAATACGGGCCTCATTCCCCTGACCCCGAAAGAGTCCCCCAATTTCGCAGCGTTGGGTACGACGAGTACGGAGAGGCTGCTAAAATCTCAGGGCCAATGGAAGCTGCCAGGATTTCAAACGAACTATGGTGACGATCTGTACCTAAATTGCACGTACACTTGAATCCGAGTCCTCGATAAAAGACTTGATCATGCAAGCAAAAAAGGATAAGGTGCGACGTCATCGTCCTGAGCGAGACGAGACGACGCCATCCATTCAACGCCGTCTATGACACCGGAGAAGAACTGTTCCTCGGAACATGCGACAGTAGAGGAGTCGGCGGCGTCGGCGTTCTCGTAAACACGAGTTTGTCCATGAGCATCGATTCATTCGAACAGCTTACAACTCGAATCGGATGTTTACGATTCAAAAGATGTGGATCAATACCGGCTTTGACAATCTTCGTCGTCTACGCGCCGACATCAAACTATGACGAAGAATAAGTCGAAGCGTTCTATATGGACTTGGAGAAGTTCTACAGAGAAGACCATGCATTCTTCAAGGTCATCACTAGAGATTTCAGCGCGAAGATTGAACCAAGAACAACGTCTGATGGACTTCACATTGGGACCCATGGATTAGAATGGAACGAACAGGGTGAGCGGCTATCGGAATTCATCATGGCGACCAAAACCATCCGTGGTGACTCGCAATTCCAGAAGCCCCCACCCTCAACGTTGGACGTGGAAGTCCCCCAATGGAGACCACCGTAACGAAATAGACCACATCATAGTAAATAAATATAGTAATAGTAAATAGAAGGTATTGCTTAACCGATGTCGCCGTTGTCCCAAAATTCTACAGGGGATCACACCACGAGCTCCTTCGTGCAAGATTCTGTTTCTCGCGGGAAGGAGAAAAAGCCGCTGATTTCAAAAACCGGTGTCCCAGAACCGCCGTAAACTGGGACTTATACAATTCATTAGTCGGCTGTTGGGAAGATGCCGTTGTCGATAACATCGACGAAGAATAGGGTCGGCTCATTTAACATCTTCACGTTAGCACTAACGGAACAGTTACAACGTCCAGAAAGACAATGGAGAAAATCATTCACGAATGCTGCTCAGATCTCTTCGATAGCCACGTCCACCTTCCGTCATATGAAATAAAAGAGGATGGATATGTTGTACCACCGGTTCTCCCTTCCGAAATCCGACATGCCGTTTCGTCGGTAAAAAATCGAACAGCACCAGGTCCGGACAGGATAAGGACAGAATACCTGAGGAACCTTTCGCCAATCCTCTTAAACACAGTGGCTCTGCACTTCACACGTGACCTGTTTGGATGCAAGGTCCCTACTCAGTGGAAGATCAGCAAGACTGTGTTATTGTTCAAGAAGGGTGACTTACACGATATCGGCAACTATCGCCCAATCTGCTTGCTGCTTGTCGTCTACAAACTTTTCACTCGAGTGTCCTATCCTAAACGGGATGGACGGAACACTGGACGAAGAACAGCCATGTGAGCAAGCAGGGTTTCGAAAAGCATTTAGTACGATGGACCACATCCACACGATAACATGGCCCACTGACGTATCGCGAGAGTGTAAAAGACCGCTGTCTCTCACTTTCATCGATTTACAGAAGGCGTTTGATTCAATTGAGATAGAAGCAGTCATGGAAGCTCTTGATAATCAAGGAGTCCCTACTCAGTACATAAGGATTATTCGTGAGCTGTACAAAAATTTCACAACCAAAATGTCACCACTCTACAACGATGTTAACATTGACGTCAAAACAGGAGTTAAGCAAGACGATACAATCTCTCCAAAATTATTTGCCGCCTCCCTGCAGAACATCATGCCAACATTGGAATGGGATAATATGGGAGTGAAAATCGATGGTCGGCAGTTACATCATCTTCATCTTCACTCTGCTGATGACATCGACCTTATAACACCAAACATTGACCAAGCGGAACGAATGCTACCCGACTTTGATAAAGCATGTGGAGAGATTGGTCTTCGACTAGATTTCACATAAAAAGATGTTTATGAGGAACGGATTGGTTTTGTATGCGTCTTTCACACTCAATGGAACGAATATCTCCGAATGCTCCAGTTATGTATGCCCAGGTAGGGAAATTAATGTGATGAACGACTTAGCTCCAGAGTTGAGCAGAGGGGAGCGAGCGGCTTGAGATGCTTTCAAGAGAGTGGAGGATGTAGTGAAGAGGACAGGGAACACCCGACTCCCTGCCCACCTTTTTCGACTCAACGGTACTTCCCTACCCCTAACGTATGCGTCAGAAACACCTGGTCGCTGCGTAAGCAGGATGGAAGGTCACTTAGCGTTATCGAACGCGCAGTCGAAAGGACGATGCTAGGGAGTATCCCGTTCCACACAAGTAAGGGATGGGATCCGAAGCTTCGACCTGTGTCAACGATCAAAAATCAAAGATGCCGTTCTATACGCTAAACTGTCGAAGATAAGGTGGTCCGGACACGTAATGTAAATGAATAACAACCGATGGACAGGAGCCGTTAATGACTGGATTCCTCGAGATATCAAACGTACTGCAGGAAGACCACCGACCCGATGGTCAGAGTTCTTCACGAAGAGCCTAGAAGAAAAATGTGATGCTCGACGAGTCCCTAGAGCGAGCAGAACCCACTGGGCTACTCTTGCACGCGACAGGGAAAAACGGACGATTTACTGGCGCCCGCTCGAGTCAGCCGACGATCAACGGGACTACAGGTGATACAGGTGATAGACCGTTGTTCTGATCCTCTCAACGGTTCACCGCCTCATCATGGCTGGGAAGTGTTCCTGGGTGTCGGGCTGCGTTGTACAGCGGGGAGATTCATCCTCTGGCAGGATCTGCCAAGCTGAGAAAAGAGTCCGGCGTTTCCATGAGAAAGCCTAGCTAAGAGCAAACCGATACCGAGATCCACCACCGTCTTGGTATCAAATTATTCGCATGGTGGCAAATCTCCCTCTGATCCACAACGGCTGCGACTACCTGTGGTGGTGACGAGCTGGGTCAGACTTAGGCCAGGCTGTCCTCTGGGCTCCAGGGAACCATAGTGGTTAAACCAGCAAATCTTCGGGGAATGGAAATTATGCTGGGGTTCGCACTACCAGTGAAGACGGGCCATCCAAGTATCTAAATATCTATAGAGCTCTGATATCACAGAGTGCGCCAACAAAAGAATTAAAACAACAGTTTCAACGGGCGGATAAAAGCATAAACAGATGTAGCTGAAAAGAAATTCTGCCACTTTTCAGTTCATCTGTACAGAAATCTTTTTCTTTATATGCATGCTTTGTTTCGAGTTGGCGAAATGCAGTTAATAAAAAGAAAAGGAGAGAAGAATATCCATACAGGTGCACAATCCTCCCCGAGCCCGAAGAAGTGATTCGGTTCACCAGGATACCAGTTCAAGTTTTTTTGTTCCCAGTATACAGGTCTTATTTCCGTCTGCTGACTCGAAAATATGCTGCGATCTCCAGCTATTTGGTTGTCGTCGGACACCAATCCATACAAGCGCCGAGGTTTTTTCAACTTTTGGATCAAGTGCATCCAATACTGAAATGAGAACTCAATTAGAGTGAAAAGCTTCACAGATGTGACTGCCTATTGTTTTGCTTTTCCTTTATGGAGAACTACTTCTTATGGGTAGCTCTTTCGCCATGCTTCTGTTTGGCAGTTGGTCGCCAGTGAGTAGTGGGGAAAGCAGAGGATATCTGCTGAACTAGGAACTGTTCTTTGTTAATAGGCTGTGTGTATGTCTAGTGAATTTCTTGCAGGATTACCAGATTTCCAGCAATATTTGTTATAGTGCCATTTTAACACTGGTGCCAGTTGTGAGAAATGACAGCTTTCATTTATGAATGGAGTTGTTGACTCACTCGAAAGAAGGTCGCTGTACTTCCTATCGGACGGTACTGCAAGGTGCGAGTTTTGCTTCTCACAATATGCTTTTTGCAACGTCCCACGTAAGGGAGTGACAGTAATGCTGAAATTACTACGAAATCGAAACCAAGAACTCATATTTTAACGTGGACTCATGTACACTTAGCTCGTGATCGTGAATGTTAACGATGTATGGAGGATTATGGAGAAAAACGCGAATCACACTATCTTTCGATAGAACACGTACTGACTATGGCAGTGTCTCCAGTAGTTGCTGTGTCGTGTTCAACATTGAAAAATGCGACATCACCGATATGTAAAGTCCTCTCGCTTATTTTATTACGAATGCGACCACTCTTAGAGGGTAAGCGTTGTAGACCCTGAGGTTCCTATCGGAACATTCAGCCTCAATTGACGATGTTCACCTCGGCGAACATCCTGTTAGAACACTTTTGTAAAAAAATGCTGTGTCTCTTATGCTGCGATGGCGCCGAGTGAAATAGCAGTTCAATTCGTTGTTGTCGCAAAAATGATGGCGATATTCCGATACCTTGTTGGTTCAATGGCCACATTTGGACGTTCGGAGACAGCAACATGGGAACATATCGCTTTGTGGGTCATGGAATAGGAAGGCATGCCGCTCAACTCATGAGCGAGAATGCCGTTGGCTGTCAATGGGCAATTTAAAAAACGCATTTTGCTGTATTGGGATCACAGAAGTTGAGTGATTAGCAATCGCTTTATTTAAAAAAAAGGTTACAATGAGGACGTCTAGGCTAGTAACATATTCTAAAAGGCGCGTCCAGACATGTCTCCTACTGCCGCTGGGAATATGAAGTTAGCCCTGTTCAAGATTTATGATACTTGAGGACAAATTTATGCGAAAGCAGTCGCTAAAAAACCGTGATGACAAAGATTCCTACAAGTGAACCAACATTGTATTTCATGCGGATTTTAGAGAACTAATGGCTGGTGTGGTTACCTTGATGCATTTCTTGTAGTCTGGAACATATGTCCACCCAGAACATGATAAGAAGCTTACGACATTAAAGAAGAACGTTGACATCAAAAGTAAAAGGAAGACTGTCGCACGAACTGAACTGTTTTTCTATAAGAAACTCTGCTCAAGCGAATATAAAAAAAGTGCATCAACAGTAATACGCTAATGTTGAATATAATCTGCACAGCAATGAGTGACACATATCAGTGCGGTGCTAGTTGAAAGAGGAAAAAATTCATTAATAAATATTCCAGTCGGATCCCAGAATATGGAACTTCTATACATTGAAGTGGACCAGTACTTTAGAATACATCAGACACGCGCTGCAATTAATGAGAAGCTGGTAGCTCAAACCACTCGAGTAAGCTCATCAACGCAGGCCGGTCTTACCGACGAACGCCATCCGGATAATGTATTATACAAATGAACCTTTCTCACGACTGCTCTACTTCTTAAAATCTAGTATATGCAGCCCTTAAAACGAAAAAACACTGTTCTGTGAAAACGATGAACACACTAGTCACTCAAGCGTTATCTTATTTTTTGTATATCGTAACGTCCCTGTGGTAGGTAGGCGTGTTCTCACTGGTTCACTTCATCGATTATGGGATTTATAAGTTCTTATACCTTGGAAAACAATGACTATGAATAAGCATAAGCCATAGGACTCTAAAGACCCTTGGTGGTGCTCTGAAACCGGAAATTACCAGCTCCGAAGGATAGCCACATCGACATAGACTAGGGTATCCCAAGATTGAAGAATCTGGCTGTGTAGGCGATACGTTCTCCCATTAGAAATTTGATGCTATTGATCGCATTCTTAGTCTGCAGAATTTCCGAATTCCGAGTTTTCCGTAACATCCCCGATTCTGGATCAAGACGAGAAACAGTTGCCTTCGCAAGATTTTCGGGATGTATCGCAGCTTCAAGAGGTCAGGTCAGGGGCGTTCATTTTCCACGGAAGCTGAGAGCGTTGGCGGTAGAGGGGGATTCGGGGATGTCGCTGATGTAGTCGAACAGGTTATTAGGTTTCAACATTTTCGCATTACGACAAAATCGGAACTCATTGTAAAAGTGTGTATTGTTGTAATCGTGAAGGTATTGTGGAACCCGAAGTGGCCCTGTTCACAGAGTGCCTGCTCATCAGTGTCCCTCTACAAAACTTGTCGTCATAAACAATTATCGAGAATTTAATGAAACATTTCTTTGAACATGATTATAAGTGAGACGAAAAGGCGTGGGAAAAGTGAGCGGCCAGTGATGTGATTCAAAATAAGTGGTATACATGAAGAGGTTCGTAGGTCTGTGCTTCTACATAGTTGCTGTGAGAAGGCCATGATTGCATGACACGGTCACTTCGGCTAACTTCCCAACGCAACACAACAAAATGGGTCTTAGAGGTTTCGATAATTCCTGGAGTTAGCCTCATTTTACTGAGGTAGCTAGCGTCTAGCAAAAAATGGTCACTGGTGCACCAGGTATTCTAGCCCACTAGTCGAAAATTTAACGAGCAGTACTTGGGCTGAACGACAACGCTACCGCAGGTTCAACAGGATGCTAAGAGTTTTGCCTAAACAGGGATTCGAAGCACCAGCTGTGAATAAGCCTTAGTATTAGTAACTAAATGATACCTTAGCTAATATGTTTGTTGAGATAAGGCGAGGCCGTTAGCACTTGTTCTCATACTACGACGGCTCACATATGTGCGATGTTGCCCTGTTCAGAGACTGGACGTGTTTTATACCCATATTTTATTATTTGGAAAATATCCCTACTGTTAGTGGAGACCTGCTTTCTAAATCGAAACGTAAATTATGTCCATTAAAAAGAACTAACTGATTTTCAGGTCACTGAGTAAAGCCATCCCCACGTGATCTACACGGTAAAAAATGAACCTTAATCATCTCAGAAGATTAAGTTGAGATAAGGCGTTTAGTCGTGCGTGAGAGTGAGACATTCGTTCCTTCTATCCGTTTTCGAAGTTATCCTCTCTGATATCGAAACGATCGTAGACCAACATAGCGCACACCAATATCGCACGTATGTAAAAGGAGTCAATCGATATTACTGCACTGTCTTTAAAAGATGGTAAGACTGATATCCCTAATTTCTTCTATTATGGCAGTTATCAAACATAAAGATAACTCGGAAGATCGACTTTCTGTAAACCTTGTCAAGATAATCAATATATCTACACACTTGTTCTTAGGAGCCGCGCTTGTTTTGCTGGCGCGAGGTTGGCGATTGAGAAATAAAGTCCCAGTTTAGACATAAAAGCGATGGCAACGCTTGGTGCTAATTGCTGTTCCATGGCCAGCCCCTCTAATTTGGGCAGAATATTTTCCCGACCACGTAAAGATTAAACAGCTAAGGCACTGTTTCAGGAAGGTCATTTGTTGTTGAATCGATGAGCCATACATATTTGTTTTCTTTTATTGTTCAACGAGCAACTTGGGAATTACTTACATTGTGGTGTCATTCGACACAATAGTATAAAGTGGAGCAACATTGAATGACTCCATTCCATGCGTGGCGTTTGGTTGCGCATACTGTACGTGATCTAGGAATATTTTGGGATTAGGTGGACCGGTTGGCCTGAATTTCAGAAATTAGGGAGGAGAGGTTTAGCAATCATATTAATCTGTCTGTTGGCTGGCCAATACAATTGCTGATAGGTCTACTCTTAAGTGATGATCGGTCGGTGGACGCAAGGTCATCATTCGGAGTAAGCTTACGTGTCTTGATGAGGAAGCATGGGAAAGGCAGACACACACAAAGTCGAATGGTCATTTTTTGGCTGAGAAATATCTAAAGGCTCTAAACCCGTTGCGTTTGCAGTACGGACTCACTCCCTACTTAATTTTCGGTACTGATTTCTCTATTCCCTTTTCAGAAAACGGTCAGTGTAGAGGAACATCATGGAGATGTTTTTCCTGTTATTCCAACATCCAGTTGACTAGGAACGACTACAAATTCCCCAGCTTTAATCACTAATAGTTGTAAAGATTTTGAGTTTATAAGCGCATGTTTAGAGCTTAATTTTTTATGTCGGATATTTGAAGACGTCCTAGAATAAACGAAAGGCGGGGGTCAATTTAGCTATTTGGTCGTTCTTATTTAAAGAAACTCCATGAAAGGCATTGGTGGTAATGCCCCTCTTTGTCTTGCGTTAAAATAACCTTTCTATCCCTAGCCTTACAAGGCAGTTGATCTCGAAGTTCACGTAGATTGCGCGTGATTCTGCGCCCGACTGTTTTAGAAATTGGTTGACTAGGCGAACAACTCCGATCTAAAGCTAACAATGGAAGCGAACTTTCTGGAAGCGCTGTGTCTCTTAACACAGTAACTCTGGGTGATTTTGTATCTCAGAGTTATTGTTCGGAAGATAATCAACGGTGGTGTTTTGTTTTGGTCTTTGTAGGCATGATAGATTTCCAGTCTTTTTTCTTAACTCGTTTTTTGATAATAGCTCTCGGCGTTGATCAATCCCCTGAGGGAAGCGTCATGCATTCGACTTCATTAAGCATCGTTGGAGTGACTGAATGTATATCTGGCCTTTAGAATGACTCGCGGTGGCCTACCGATATATCGAGACAGTGCTGCTATCCTCCCAAACAAGTTTGGTACCAATTTGCCGATCCCGGAGGGATGGAAGGCTTAGAGCCACGAGCGCGGGGATTGACCCCATGTGTGCATCGCAGGGCGCCTACGACCACTGCGCCACAACCTTGTTTTTAATATCACACCAAATCTTGTTACAAATAGGTATGGACCTAGTTACTAATCTTTTTCCAGAGATTCTCGTCCAAATGCTGAGCACAATGATTTTTCTCGTACACACGTTTCTTTACCTGAGAAAACATTCCGGTTCGTGTGCACCGCAATGAAATGCATAGTAATTCTCTTTCGATGCTTAATATCTGTTGAGATTTCCTTGCCAAGCAGCATACTTCGTGTAATTTCCCTAGGCTTTGTGAAGCTCAGAATAATATGACACTTTAAGCAGCTGCGGAGAAAGTGGATGTTTTGTCGCATTAAGACGATTCATTTTCTTAATGATAATAGCCACAATGATGCCGAGATATTTGCACAACAACGGACCGCTGGTGTCTGCGGTGGGGAACGAACGCGCTATTATCCTTTCCGGGGCTAGTGCGTTCACCACCACACCATGCGGGTCTTTCGTTTCGCCTGTCTCTTTACTCAGCTTAACTTAACTTAGTAATAATAATTCTCTTACAGGTAATAAATCCCACGTCCGACTTTCTTTTTCGCGTAGAAGTCAGTCACTCTAATGTTATCCTTTTGATGCTGGTGTCACATAAAGCAACTGATTACTACATTCCCAACTGCCCGTCGTTTTACTGCGAATATTAGTTGATTCGCTCAGTTTTGCCTGCGAGTGTGTTCCTCCGGGGAAAGGCACTGGTGGTAATGCCCCTCTTTGTCTTGCGTTGGAATAACCTTTCTATCCCTAGCCTTGCAAGGCATTTTGGTGAGGTGTATGCGAAGACATTTTTTTTAGGTGACACTTATTGTGTTTAGGGGTTTCACTATGTTAATCTCTTAACCGATTGTTTTCTACGACTCAAATATATTGTATTTTGGCTTCAATACTGGGTTGCAGTTGATTTCTGCCTCTTGACGAGTAAGGACATGCAAATGTGCAAGCATGAATTTTGACTGGTTGTTTTCCGTAACGGAGAGCTCGACATAGCGTCGATCCACTCAACGTGTTGTGACCTCGACAATGTGACACTTGGATATGTAGATAAAGCCCACCCATTACATCAGCGATATATCCCTATTTCTCCGTATATAGCTATGCGAACTCATCAGGATCTATAAAGCCATGACTAGTAGTGTTTCACGTGCTCAGTGCCATCAGCAATCATCAGCCCACGGGATTGATCTGGGGAGCCCAAATCGACAGCGATCCAGTTAAGCTGAGGCTGTAGTTGAAATCACAATGCTAACATTTTCTTATTTGCTGCCCACTATAATTTTTTCACGGCAGGGTATGATGCGAAATACAACCACAATGATCGATAGAATTAGCTGATGGACACGCGAAACGAAAGGCTGGCATGGTGTGGTGGTGAACGCGTTAGCCCCCGGAAAGGGTAATAGCGCGTTCGTTCCCCACCGCAAACACCTGCGGTCCGGAATTTTGCAGATATCTCAGCATCATTGTGGCTGTAAACAATAGAACAGTTATCGATATACAATATAGCGATGGCTGGAGATCGTGTACTGCAGGTGCTATTTCAGAAATAAATTCAATGGCAAGACTTGGTCTGATTTGCGGTTTCATTGCCAACCCTTTCACTTGTGAATAATATTTCTCAGAGTACCTGAAAATCAATCAGTTTAGGCAATATTCTCAGAGGGGCCATAAGCTGCTCAATCGAGAAGCCATTTTGCTCCTTCGTCGTTAATAGAGAGTTCGAGGATGGCTTGCAAAGAGGAGTCATTCAACATGTTGCTACGAACTTTGGTAACGTCGAAGGATTCCACTGTTTACGACGTGGTAGGATGCGCGTTACGTAGGCGATCCAGGAACATATGGGTAATATGGGCTGGGACGTATGGCAGCAGATGGGTGGGAATTAGCTTTACAAACCAAGCTATTCTATCCGTGGACCCGTTTACACAGTAGATTATGGGTCTAATCTTGAACGTTGAAGGGTTAGTAGACGTATGATCATCAGTGGGTACCAACTTATGTTGTGTTTTAATAAGTAAGCATAAGACGAAACGTATTGCCGACTTTATGTTACGAAATAATCGATGGTTTTAAAGCTGCCGGACTTGCCACTTTGATCCATTCAGCGTTTAATTTTCGCTATTGACTTTTGAATGCCCTCTCAGATGATGGGCGATGAAGAGAAGCAATCTCAGGATGCTTCTCCGTTGTCTCATCATCAAATTGATGAAGAATTACACCAAACTCTCTATCTTCATCACTAACTAATAGTCTAGTACCTTCTTCGACCATCAAGCAAACACGAGACTGATAAAAAGATTTGTTCGGCTAACGTGACGACGTCCTCGTCTTCGGAGGCGGACTGATTCGGGCCGATGGTCCACAGCTGGTCGTTGTCGCGGTGTTGTTGTTCGTTGCCACGTCGAATCGGATCCAGTAGAGGGAGCACAGCTCAAATCGTTCACTTCACTCAGCGGTGTCCTCTTATACATAACGGATGTTGATCGACTCCTGCCTCCAATATGATCTACTTTGGGTTGGGCAAAGTTACTGGCAATCTGATTCTAATATCTAATTGTTCGTGCTTTTATTAGTTCAAGAACCTGTCACATACCACATCCTCAAGCTAATTTAGCACAAAGTAGTAAAAAACGTGAAGAAAACAAGACTTATAAAAATTGGAGTGGACTCTACTGACGGGAAATATCAGGGCTATTAAGGAACTCCAGTAATCGTTCCAAGTAAACTAGTTTTAACCACCAGAAACCAACACCCAAATGCTGCGCAAGCATAATGTCTCTCTTTATATCACAATGTTGACTTCTTATTTACTGCCTATCACATTTTTTCACCGCAGGGTATTATGTGTGAAATCACAATCACAAACGAAGGGCCCGCTTGGTGTGGTGGTGAACGCGTGAGCCTCCGGAAAGGGTAATAGCGCGCTCGTTCCTCACCGCAAACACCTGTGGTCCGGAGTTTTGCAAGTATCTCAGCGTCATTGTGGTTCCTTTTTATACTTTATATCGACGCCACATTTCAATCGCCTCGTTCAGTTTTTTTTTCCCTGAGAGGTTCCTCGTCACAACAACACAACAGTCATTTCGAATCTATCTGTACACCACAATCGGCTTTGCATATTCAAACTATCGTGACACGTGCGACGATTTCCACGAAAAACAGACTCATTGCTGAAATTTGTCGGCAACTGCCACTGTGATCGTCTTCTGAAAACGCCAACTGCAATGGCTAAGGTCGCCGACGGAGACACGACATCGGTCGCCGGCAGTGAAGGCGCTCCGAACACGGTGGGCTCTTCTTCAAACTCTCGTCGTCCTACCATCGAACAAGTGCTCACCGTTTGCTCCCTATATTTGTAGAATTTCGTCAATATCCTGGATATTTGGTTGCAGCTTGGAAGTGTTCCGTTTATGTGGTTAGAATTCCAGAGCTTATGGTTCGCTCACATTTTAAGTTTTCTTTATTGTCGCTCATAGATGGTGTTTGCATGGGGTTTGTGAGGATACAAACAACTTTTTTTTTGGAAAAGTGACTGGAATCCCAAAATAAAAAAAGTGAGGGCGCAGCTAAAGTTATTTACGGTTAAATGTGTCTTCCAAGAAGTTCTTTTGAGTTATTAGCTCCAACTTTGAGACAATAGATAGTCTAAAATGATATTTTGCTCAATATATGGTCAAAAAGGGGCTTGTATGGCGCAGTGGTCGAAGGCGCCCTGCTACGCACACGTGAAATCCAATGGGCCATCAAGCCTTCCATCCCTCCGGGATCGGCAAATTAGTACCAGAGTTTTGAGGATAGCAGCACTAGCTCAATACATCGGTAGGACACCACGAGTCACTGTAAAGGCCAGATATGTTTTCAATCGTCTCCAAACGATGCTTAATGAAGTCGAATGCATGGAGCATCCCTTAGGGATTGATCAACGCTGAGAACTTTATCCTTTAGTTTTGTCTGGCCAAATTTCGCATTAATTAGTTATGACCGATTTTGTCTTGTTGTCGGAGTTCTAGTGATTGGCAGCATCCTGGATCTTGAGTTTCAAAGGATAGGATGCAGATGTTTTTAAGTAAAGATACAGTTCTTATGATATGTTCTGGGTCATTCTATGATATCTTCATCGCCATGTGTTGTTTGCACTGTGATAGGAATGATTTTCTGCAGTTAAAGATGGCTTTTATTCTTTTGATTTAGTATTCACTTGAATTTGGTGCAATTTAACGACTTGAGAAAGCGATATAGATTCAGCAAATCATCAAAGGTACATGGTAATTTGGCACTTTCAGGCCATAGATGTGCTGTCTTCCATCATATAACTTGTGACCCTTTTAATCATCCAGTAAGCCATGCAGACACCAACAAAGTTCTCATTTCTCCCTAATCTCCTTTTGGTCCCAGCAGTCTATTCTTATGCAGACCTTCGCTTCCTGGAAACGTCAAAGTTCTTCTTTTTTCACAGCTCTGTTACGCCTATAGTTAATACTGTTGTCTCATTATGCTGAGACGACAATGATGGTTAGATATGTAGACAATCAAAGACATAGGTGAATGACGAGTGCTAAAGTTACTATGCGTTTACAATTGAAAATGTCTATTTTCCTACAGGTTCCTTTGTTCTTCATTCTTCTCTGCACAATATGTATGGCTGTTCTCTACTCAAATATACTTACCTACCATTTAAGTATCACACAACTACACAGCTACGGTAACGGATCAGTTGCGGACTGTAAGTTTGTCGAAATTGAGAGGAATAGTTCTTCCAGACTTCTTTCTGTAATCCAACGATTTCAGTCTATGACGAGTATGGTATTCGCGAGATAAACGACTCACGAGTGAAAATCATTATTCAAAAGCATCGATTTTTGTCAAATCCACAAAAAAGAGGCACTCATCTCGGTGGCACCGTTGGGCGGTCTCATCTCCTGGTTCCCGATCGCCGTCGCCTACAATCACATGGGATTCAGGTCGGATTAAAATCACGAGACTATGGAATACACGTAAAGAGAACAGATGTTTAAAGGTCTCCTGCTTGAATACTGTGGCTATAAGCGCCACTTACGTTTCTGGATAGCGTCATCCCTATGGAAAAACGTTGACAAAAGACTTTCTTTCTGTTGCTACACTCCAAAAACAGTGCTGTTAATTGAAGAACCTTTAGAATATGGAATTTAAATGTGGTGCAACAGATTCAGACAGATGAAAATCTTAACAGACAGAATCTGGAAAGTCGAAGAAGATAATCGCACTCTTTTTTCGGCAGTGACATGATGACGCTTGTACGTAGCGCAGTGGTTAACTTGAAGATGTCCTGCTATCCCGAAAGGGTTCAATTTTCACCCAGGACAAACTAAGTCCACATCCTTCTGCGCTGAGAATTGGTACAAGACTTGTCTGAAGAGATAACAACATTCATTTGTTACATTGGTAAACCAGATATGCATTCAGTCAGTTCTAGGATGCCTAGTAGAGTCAAAGGTATGTCCCATTTCTCAGGTATTGATCAATTGCGAGCTCTTCCTTCTTTCACTATTCTTTCCCATAAGCAAACAGGAGGTTGGTATTATATCATTTAATAGCAGACAAAAGCCGACGTTTCGGCAGTTTCACCTTCTTCAGAGCATGGAATGGTCAACATGACATGCAATCTACTCTCCCAGACACTTTCATAACCTCAGCAGACAAAAATTTTAACATAGAAATTTCTGTTCGCATAATAAACAGCTTCTTTTAAACCCCCATGGTTTTGTTCTTTGCAAGTATTCCAGTTATATGGTGGAAACCAGCCGCACAGAGGATTAAACACATGGGCCATGAACAGTTCACGTGTGATCACAAGCGAGTCCTCGCTGATGTTCATTTTTGGATCTTTTGGATGTATCCAAAGGCTTCAAGAGTTTTACGCTGCGATGTATTAGATTCCTATGCGAGGGCAGTGACTTTAACTTCAAAATTTTCTCTGTTGTGCTTCTGTGTCCTATCCGCTTTTAGTGGAGTGTTTGGCTCCAATTTAAATTTACCGGTTAGGGTGTTCGTTTAAACAGGCGCAGAGTGGTCTACCCGTTTCACCAACGTATTCGTCTCCATACGCATCATTAATGACCAGGTACCTCGTTCCCCAATTTATGCAACCATCATCTGCACGTTAGAGCATACTATGCAATTTCCTGTCATGCATAAAAGGTCTTGTAGGCGGTTACGAACTAGCTGGCGTCTTAGACTGTCCTGTGGCATTTCTATCACTCTTACGGAATTCTCTAGACCGTTTTTAGGATTCTTAAGCAACATTTTACAGCTGCACTTATTTCGCTGGAAATAAAGGGCTGGCCTAACGACACCTTATTATCGCTAGATTTACCGTTTAGCCCGTTGTTCTTCCTCTACGCCCATCCCGAGGAGCCACAGTTTCATAGCTGGTCGAAATGGCAATTTGTCGCGCCAATTTCGAGGCTTCTTTCTGCTCTCTTCCTGTGCACACACTACTGGCTGTTCGAAATATATTTCTTAGAAGCGCCCTTTCGACATTTGAGCGGTGGAATCAGAGGCAAAGAATCACTATGTTTTTACTAGTTGGTTTTCGGTATCACTTCATTTGTTCTTTAGGTTTCTCTCGGGTAAATGTTATGCGCCATTTGAAGATCGAGCTATTTAGGCACAATTTTTAGGAGGGCCATGAGGTGCTGAATCGAAAAGCCATAGATGCTTACTACTTTTTTTCGTGTTGCACAAGAAACTCGCGGATGGCTTGCATTGCGGAGTCATTCGATACGTTAGCATAGAGGTCCGTCGGTCATTATACTTTGGGTGGAGAGACTGTGTCTGCGTGAAGAATAAACGTAGAACGTCAGCCGTTGAACAAACCACGAGAGATTGCGCCATGTGTTTGACTTCGTCAAACATTGAAGAGGTGACAGAATGCATATCTGGCCTATATAATGACTTACGATGGCCTACCAAGTCAGTACTGCTACTGATCCGCCAAAGTCTGGTAGCACTTTGTCGAATCCGGAAGAGTGGAGGGCTTGGTGTGCCCGGATGAGTGTTTAAACCAGTGATCGATACGGTGGGTACCTCAGCACACCTCTAACTACTACGCTCTATAAGATGCTTGCTGAACGAGAGTTATCCTTTTCTGTAGTTTTTATTTGTATATTCGCCTAGAAATTCAATGTGAAGGTGGCTTCTGTAAGATTTTCGCCATAGGTCATTACTTTGCTGTTCATAGATCAGTCTGGTATCCACTATCCATGACTTACCGCTGCAGGTGGAAAACTCATTGGAATGGGGATGCATGGATCGTGCGATTAATCTTTCTACACTGCCACTATTTCGAATCATTTAAAAAGTGTATTCTAACTTCTTAGCAATCGGTTCTGGTTGATTTATTCTTCTTAGGGATAGTATTGCGTAAGACAATTCTATTTATCACAACGAGGATGGGATGCGAGCAAAACTCGGGGCCTCAACAGCGCTTCGAACTTGCGGTTATCCTCGCTCGAACTCACGTGCTCTCCACGTCACCCACAGAGGCTCTTGCTTTGTCCTTCTTTCAGCCATGTTTTTATTCTATCGATGATATCAAAAAATTATCCGTCAAAGGGAATGATGTGGGAAACACAAACTGGCATAATGCACTCCACTCTGCTATGAAGGAAGAATAGGCAGTGAATAAAAGTTAGAATATTGTGATTTCCACTGCATCTTCAGCTTAATTGGATTCAATGCCGATTTGTGCTTCCCAGATCATTCCTGTTGTTGACACCGGTAGAGTTAAAAACTGGCTGAGAGAAAGTCAAAGCAAGGGCCTCGGTAGTGCAGTGGGTAGCACGTGAGTAACTAGAAAGAGTAATCACGGGTTCGAAACACAAATGATACCCTGAGCTCATATCTCAGCATCCTTGTGGTTGTAATTCGCATTACATCCTGCCATGAAAAAAGAGTAGACGGTAAGTAGAGGTTAAAACTCTTATTTGCGTTGCTGCATTAGTATTTATGTTACTACTCGATTTAATAGACGATGCTTTGTGCTGTGCGCTGTACTTGCCCTGATTCCGTCGGTGTTCGTGCCGCTTTGCACTACGGCCAGGACATTCCTACTAGCGATCGTGATTCGTATCCTTCAAGGTATTTCAGAGTTTTAAAACAACTAGAGTTTACAAGCGTGGTAGTGATGTCCATCATCATGAGCATCGTGTTAGTTCGATTCTGCTCCGGGCCAACCAAGCCTCTCATCCCTTAGGAGTCGGGAAATTGGTACCGGACTTGTCTGGGAAAAAAATCGCTCTGTGCAATCCGATTAGGAACGCTCCAGCTTGGCTATCTCAGGACTCTAGAGAGAATTGCTCGACCAGCATTTTTACAACATTTCAATATGAAACGGAAATCCTCAAGCAGCAGCCACGCGTAAAATTTGGATGATCTTCGTGGACAATGGATGCGAGGAAACGAATCGAATGTGAGAAGTGCTGGGATCCGCACAGTAGACGTGAAGACGGATCAAATAAAATAAAACAAATGGAAAAGAGTTTATAAGACTCAATTCAAGCTAGCTGGACAGTTCTTGCCTAAACTTTTTCGTGCGAGATTTACAAAAATGCCAGGGGCTATTTTTTTTCAAGTTTTTTTTTCCAGTTCTCTCAGTCCCGTGCGATAACATGACTATTTTAGGTTTTTTCTTTGGCCGCATTTTTTGCCATACGTGTGCAAAAATGGCAATCTTTATTCCCATGAATTACATTGCTACTCCAACAATCGTCTTCTCTTACATTCAGGTCAGTAATGAGACGATCTAGTGTTTTCCTTCAAATTGCTTCAATCGAGAATTTATGGAGTGGATGGTCGCCATCTGTACCCAATTTAAGCGCCATTGAACAGAAACCGGCAAAGTTTCCATTTGTTCTGGTCGTTTACCTGAGCTGTTCAGTAGAATACACTTGCTTAAGAGATACAAGGAGCCGTAAACATTCAGCGCTCTGTTCCTACTGTCTTTGGTGAACAGGTAACCATAGGGAGTTATCGAGGCTCTTCTGTGATGCACACTAATTCTTAGCCGTACGTTCGGATCGAAATGTCGAACTCCTTCTCGGCTCAAGTGATCTTGTTGCTGACAGTTACAGTATGTCTTGAAGCCATGAAAATGGTTTTAATAACAATTATACTTGGAGAGTTCTCTGTTTTCCTGGTCGAGTCGATTCTCTCTGGAATTCTGAGATAACCGTTGTCGAGCGTACCCATTTGGAATGATGGGATTAAGCTTCTCCCAAGCAACTCTGGTATTAATTACCCGATCCCAGAAGAACGAGTGGCTTTGCGGCCCTACGTGCGAGGTAGGACCAGCGGATAGTTTGGCCCGTCCGCATGGTGAACGGTATCACTACTACTTCGCTACCCGCTGTGTGATCTTCAATCATTGGGAAATCAGATTCTTATGCGGATCATGACTGCCGCTCTTAGTGTATGCTTCTCAGTAACAGTGAAATGTATTGGTGTTCATTAATGAGGTACCGTCGAACTGCACGAATTCACATTAGCTTCTGAATGAAAATCTGGTCAGAAAGTCTGAATAACATGAAATATAGCGTGCTATGAATAATGATACTATTAGTGTGACATTGGGAGTTGATAGCCCAGTGGTAGTGATGCCGTCCATGTTCCAAGGTCACCAACCCTCTCTTCTCTATGGGATCGAGAGATTGCTACGAGACTTGAAAGGCGACAGCTCCCTCCATGCAATTCACGTGGGAATGCTCTAGGCCGACCATCCCATGCCTACAGAGAAAATCGAGTCGGCCAGCATTCAACATCATTCGTGACGAAAATGAAAAAAAAGCTCAAGCAGTAGGTGAGTCCAGAAGCGAACAGTTCTGAGATCTTTGTATACGGCTGATACGAGGAAACGGATTGAATGCAGGAAATGCTGAGATCGGCACGGTAGATATCAAGACAGGTCTTGTAAAAAAACGAGGGTTGGAGCCCATTCAATCACAGATGTTTTGTGGAAATCCTAAAAAATATTAGTTAATACACTGCCATTTTTTTTATTAGCAAACACGAGGTTACTACAGAATCTATTCATTTTCAATAGCTAATTTTTTTCTAAACGGAGTACTTGATGTTCGCATTGGAACGGTCGTGATCCCTCTCACTACAAGAACTCCTAGAAGAAAAAATGATGATTAGTCTAGTTCATTGAATAGAAGGAATTCCGAGGACTGGGGAGGCGCTCGATTTTTTTAAGCGCTGAGCTTCTCAAGTTTAACGCGACTGTGGACTTCAGATTGCAGCGTGTTTCGGTTTCCCGATCTTCTCGCTGTTGTCGTGGAGCGGCCTCGGATGGCATTCTGTACACTACGGCGGCTGCATCGCGACCGCTGTTCTCTTCGGCGTGTTCATGCTGATTCACTACGACGACGAGTTCAAGGAGAAGGCGACCAGAGAGGGAACATTCAATGTGAGTTCCTTCATATAGAAACTCGATTCACGTTCGGAGGATCACTCGTCAGAAACTCGTTATTGCAAAAGGTTTTATGTCAAAATGACTAAGGAGTAAAATCAAACCGCTTTCCGATTTGAAAAGGGTCACTATCCTGTGATATTCAGTTTGAATCAAAACGTTGTCCATCGAATATCCAGAAATTTCTAAAAATAAAAAATTGTGAATTGTAATTGGGGTTAAACAGAACCACCAAATGAGAAGCTACGATTTTCTTTATTCGTCTATGATTTTTTTTTAAGTGAGCTTCAACATACGAAAGATCTTACTTTCTTGGTTACTTTGACAGCCCATCCTCATTATATTATATGTGCGGCTCCCGTATAATCTCCATTTTTTGGAAATTTGCTGGTTAAGCCATTGTGATTCCCTGGAATCCCAAGGTCAACCTAGGCAAAGGCTGCTCCAGATCGTCACCACCAAAGTTAGTCACAGCCCTTGTGGATCAGAGGGAGTTTGCCACTATACGGCTAGACTAATACCGGGACGGTGGTGGATCCTGGTACTGGTTTACTCTTAGCTGGGTTTCCTGATGAAAAGTTCGGATTCCTTCTCAGCTAGGGAGATTCTACGAAATTAAATTAGAAATTAGATTCTTGATTATGGAATCTTGATAAGAACAACATGAGAAAAGAAAAATTGGGTCAGTGGACACATCACTATGGTCGGCTTTTGATGAAATTATGAGCATTCAAATGTAAATAAAATGCTTTAATATTTTAGCATTAAGCAAGTGTTTTTTGTAATCAGTTCCTTTTTGACAAAAGTTTTAAGCTGCCGTGTTCACGTGCCGTCGACGGTGCTTAAATGAAATCGATTTCCATTTAGGCTCTTTTCACGTATGAACGATGCAGATCGCGTGTTGTGAACTTACGGCTTCCTTATCTGTCCATTTATCAGGCAAGTGATCATTTTCAAGTGTTTCTAGAAGAAAAGAATATTTCAGTTAATTTTTGGATGGACTACAATTATTGTTATTATTAATTATTATTACTACAGTTGTTATTGTATTAATTATTAGTTACAATTAGTAATTTCATTGAAGTATTCTAGCACCACGGACCTCTTTCTTAGAGGGATCTCACGTCGGCTAGTCGAGAGGCAACATAGCGCGTCCACACGTGCCGACAGGGTGTTAATCGCGGACCAAAAGCGACTTATGCTTTTCTGCGAAGCAGATGGATCCAGGGCTTGTAATCTTGTTTCTGCTGCTCCGATTGGCACATATCTTGTGTGTTTACGAAAACGTATTCATGCAGGCATACGCGAGTGTGTGCTCGTTTATGCAGATTGTTTTCTACGAGTAAATCCGGCCAATAGCCTACCAGGTGACAGGGCAATATATGGCAGACCTTTAGAGTTGCCTTCAACAAATAAGCCCCTCTACTTTGGGGGGAGACTGGCAAGCAGCCCGTCAGTATACCCAACCCCAACAACCAGGTCTCAGCAAGGTAAACGTGGGTATGAAAAAGCTAAACACAGTGGAATAAACTGCCCTCATTTCCCTGACTACGAAAGAGCGTCCGATTCGACCCTGTTGAGTAGGGTGATTACGGAGATGCTACTAAAATCTTGGGGCCGTGCGAGGCTGCCTAGATCTTAAAAGACAATAGTTACGATCTGTACTTACAATTCACGTCCACTTGCACCCGAACCCTCGACTTTATCAGGCATGCAAGAAGGATAAAGCGGTACGTCATCGGACTGGCTGAGACGAGAAAGCGTTACCCATTCAACGCCTTCTCTGACAATGGAGAAGAATTGTTCCTCGGAACATGAGACAACAGAGGAGTCGGCGGCGTCGGCCTTCTTGTCAGCATGAGTTTGCTTGTGAACATCGATTTATTCGAGGAACTAACACAACGATTCGGTCGTCTACGCTTGAAGACGTGTGGATCACCATAGGCTTTGATAATTTTCGTCGTCTACGCAACGACATCAAGCTATGACGAGAAGAAAGTCGAAGCGTTCTATGTGGGTTTGACGAAATTCTACGGAGGAGACCATACTTTCGTCAAGGTTATCATGGAAGATTTCAATGCTAAGACTGGACCTAGAGAAACGTCTGAAGAACATGACATTAGGGACCCAATGATTAGAATAGAACGAGCAGGGGTGAGCGGCTATCTGAGTTTGTCATGACAACCAAGGCCATCCATGGTAGCCCAGAAGTCACACCTTCAACGACGGATGTGTGAGTCTTCCAATGGAGAGTACCATAACAAAGTAGACCACATCGTAGTAAATTGAAGATTCTGACTAATCGATGTCCCTGTTGCCCCATAATTTTACACTGAATGGGACCATCGCTCCTTCGTACAAGATTTCATTTTTCGAGGAATGGAGCAAAAGCCGCTAAATTAAAAAAAAAGGAGACCCAAATCAATCATAAACGGTCACTTATTCTGTTCATTAATCTGTTGTTCGAAAGATACCAGTATTGACAAGATTGCCGAAGAATTCGATTAGATTATTCAACATCTTCGCGTCGTGAAGGTTGATAGTTCGAAAGTCACCAGGAGACGTCTGTCTCCAAAAAACACTCGAGCTGATACGCCAGCGTGGAATCGCACGAGCTACATGCAACTGCAAACTCACGTCCGAACTTGAAGAACAGGCAGACAGGGAGATAAAAGAAGATCTTAACGAGAGAATAGCAGCAGTTGTGGTCAAACCTGCAGAGGCTGAGAAAAGCATTTGGAAAGCCAACCGAAAAGTCGCCAACTGCAAAACCAAGGTAATTGCATTCCGACGCCTAGACGGGACAGTTACAATACTTAACTTTTCCCAAGATCGAAACCACGGCATTGGTTGATAATTCGCTGCTCTTCTTCATTGAGCATTCACGACGTTGGTATTGTAGAATTTATTAGCATACAACAGCTGGCGTTTCGGCAGTTTCGCTTTCTTCAGAGCTTGGAAAGGTCGAGTTACCACGCAATCTACCCGGCCAAACACTTTCATAACTTTAGCAGATAAGACTTAACACATAAATTTGCATTCGCATAATAAACAGCTTCTTCCAAACACCTATCATTTTATTCTTTGTAAATATTCTAGTTATCTGGTTGAGAGCAGCCGCACAGAGTAATGCATGGGCAGAGAATGTGCTCGTGGAATCAGCCTGAGGAATGGCTCGAGGTAACGCGTGGTAACAAGGCACTCCTCCTTGCGGGTTCATTTCTGGATTCTAGGAATTAATCCAAAATGCTTCAGTGGTTTTACGCGCTGATGTCTTGGATTCCTCTGCCAGGATAGTGAATTCTACTTCAAAATCTTCTCTGTTATGCTTTCGTGTCCCATCCGTGCCTCGTGGAGTGTTTGGTTTCAATTTAAACTTAAGATGTTCTTTTACACGGACGCATAGCGCTAGAGATTAGATACACCGTACCCGAACTCTTGCAATCACCGTCTCTACCGTTGGGGCATTTATGCAAATTTTCGTTGTACGCAGGTCATATAGGCGGTTACGAACTAGCTGGCGTCTTAGTGTGTCCAGTTGTATTTCAACCACTTTTACCGAATTCTCTAGACTAGCCGTTCTTAAGCAACATTTTTATAGCTGCACTCATTTTCGTTGGCAATAAAGGGCAAGATGAACGGGCTCTTATTGTCGCTAGAATTATCGTTTAAGGGTGGTTCTTCCTCTTGCCGATCCCGAGGAGTGACAGTTTCGCAGCCATTCGAAATGGCCCGCTTCCCGCGCCAATTTCATGGATTCCTCCTTCTGATCTCTTTTCGCAAGCGCTGGTTGCTGTTCGAAACATATCTCTTACATGCGCCATTTTGGTGTGTTAGGGGGTGAGAGGAGAGGTCATTAACCATTATGTTTTTATACTTGACTTTCGGAATAATTTTTTATAGTGTAGCTGTTTTCCGATAGGCTAATTTTGAGCGTTCAGAAATGGAAGCCAGTTTTGTGTATTCCGAGTGTTTGCTCAGAAACTCAAAGCATTTGTCCATCTCCCTCTTGTATGGAGCTGATAGCAAAACAATCATCTATATATGAACAATGGAGTTCCACTTTTAAACATCAATGGCAAGGTTTGGGTGCCAGTCGCTGTCCCATTACCAATCTTCTAATTTGTGCGTAATATTTTCTGGACCATTTGAAGATCGAGCAGTTTAGGCAAACCTTTAGGAGGACTATGAGCTGCTGAATCGAGAAACCATAAATTTTTTACTACTCCTCTGTGTTGCATAAGAAGCTGACAAATGGCTTGCGTTGCGGGACATTCGACACGTTAGTATAAAGGGCGGTAACGTCGAAGGACTCCATAACGTATGCGCTTAGGATGTGAGTTAGTCAGATGGTCTAGGGGACATCTGGATATTCGTGAAATGGGCTGGTAAAGGTGCTTAAGCAGTTGGATGAGGGTTAGGTTTATAAACCAATCAATTCTAGCAGTAGGTCCGTCCACACAACTGGTGATGGGTCTAACTTTCATAGGTCAAAGGTTGGTAGACCACAGGTCATCACAGGATACTAACTCTATGAGTTCTGATAAGCGAGAATAAGACGGGACATGTTGGTATTTTGATCTTAAGGTGAGGAATATTTGATGGTTTTAAATCTGTCACGCTTGCAGCTTTGACCCATTCGTTGTTCAGTTTTCGATATTGACCTTTGCATTCCTTTTCAGTCGAAGCGCGATAGAGCGAAGCGTCCTTAAGATGTTTTTCCCTTCATCCCTTCATCTCAACACCTAACTGGTGAGGAATTGCTACAAACTCTCCACTCTTATCACTAACTCTATGGTCTAGTGATCTTTGATTTTATTAGTTTCCGAAGCTGTCCACCCAGATTTTTGCAGTACTGTAAGGTAAGAACCAAACTTTCTCACGCAATGGTGCTTAAGGGATGCGTTACCTCGCACCATGCCTCGAGGCTAATTCAACGACCTGACCCAGGCACATTCCCTTGCCCGTGCATTACTCTCAGTGCGGCTGCTTTAGTGTGCAAGTGCAAATTTATGTGTTAAGCCTTATCTGCTAGGGTTATAAAAGTGTTTGGCTGGGTAGAATGCATGTCAGTTTGACCCTTTCAGGCTCTGAAGAAGGCGTAACCGCCGAGACGTTAGCTGTTGTATGCTTATAAATTCTATAATGTCAACTTCGTATTTGCTCATTGAAGAAAAACAGTTTAACTTTTTATTTACAGCCTATTTTTCGCGGCAAGTATGATGTGAAGTAGAATCACTGTGATGCTGGGATATTTTCAAATCGTGCACCCTAAGCCTGATTTGCCAATATCTCGACGTCATAGTGGAACAGTTGTAGCCTCCAGAAATACAGTGGTGAAAATCATTAACAATTACTACTCGGATTTCTTCAATAGCTCTACGTTTTGCTGCCCCATATGAAATAAAGGAAGATGGATATATCGCACCACTGGTTTTCATTACCGAAATCCGACATGCTATTTCGTCAGTGAAAAATCGAACAACAGCAGGACCGCACAGGATAAGCTGAGATAGAAGCATGAGATCTGAACACCTGAATAACTTTCCACCAGTCCTCCCTAAACACACTGGCTCGGCTTTTCAGAGCTTTCCTATCTGAATGCTGGTTCACTACTGAGTGGAAGAACAGCAATGCCATGCTGTTGTTTAAGAAGGCTGACCTCCACGATATCGGCAACTATTGCCCAATGTGCTTGCTGTCTGTCGTCCACAAACTTTTCACTGGAATCGTCCCTATACAGGATTGACAGAACACTGGACAAAGGACATCCTTGTGAGCAAGCAGGGTTTTGAAAAGAATTCGGTACTATGGACCATATCCACTGAAGAAGGCTTTTAACTCAGCTGAGATAGAAGCAGTCATGGATGCACTGGACATTCAGGGAGCACCTTCCCAGTACATAAAAAATTCTTCGTTAGCTGTGTAAAAGTTTCGCAATTAGGATATTACATTTATATGTTTCTATGAACAGAGCTTGTTGAGCTGATGCGGGGATGGTATAAGTTGTCGTTGGGACTACGCTCGTAACAGCACGGATCTCAGGAAGGCGAAATCGCCGAAACGTCAGCCATCGACCACAGCTTGTACCAACTTCGCATCAGCTCAAACATATCAACAATTTATGTCAAAGTTTACAGAACTCGGTCTTTTGAGTTATTACAATATATCACAGTTTCACGACGATATCAACATTGACGTTAAAACACGGGTGAGCCAAGGCAATCTCTCACCAAAAATTTTTCTTTGGTGATGAAATCGTCCTTATAACATCAAGAGTTAGCTAGGCGGAACGAATGCTTGCCGGCTTTGACAACGCCTTTGGAAAGATTGGTCTCCGACTGATTCTCACAAAAACGGCATGAGGAACGGACTGGTTTCGTGTGCCCCATTCATGCTCAACGGAAGGAATACCTCCGATTGCTCTAGTTATGTCTATCTAGGTCGGGAAATCAGTATGATGGACGACTTAGCTCCAGAGTTCAGCAGAAGGAAACGTGCGCTTTGAGGAGCTTTCAAGAGCACGGAGGACATATTGAGGGAGAGTGAAACATCCGAATGCGTCCTCACCTTTTTTCCGATTCTTCGATTCTTCCTGTCTTAAGTTCTGCGCTCAGAAACCTGATCGCTACGTAGCCAAGAGAAGGACCGTTTAGCATTGTGGAACGCGCACTCAAAGCCAGTGCTACGAGTACCTCGTATGAAGCAAGTGAATGAAGAGATCCGAAGCTCCGACCTACGTCAACGATCAAAATTCAATTCTATACACCTAACTGTTGAAAACATTGTGGGCCGAATACATAATGCGTATGATGGAAAACTGATAGGCAAGAGCCGTTAATGACCAGATTCTTGGGTATATCAATCATACAACAGGAAGACCCCCAAACCGATGGTCAGAGTTCTTCACAAAAGGCCTCAGAAGAAAGGCACGAAGCTCAACAAGCCCCCTAGAGCGAGGAGAGGGGCTGAGTTATATTACACGTGACAGGGAGAAATGGAAGATTTACTGGCGTCCGCTCGAGTCACTAGACGATCAGCGGGGTGACACGTGATCCAGGTGATAGTGAGTTCCACTATAAGAAGCGAAGCTTTTGTTTGTTGGCTTAAGTCTAAACGAATCGGTTATTATTAGTTCGCCCTAAGTTGGATACGGTTCAAGACAAATATTCAGAATAAATGGCCCGTTAATTTTCAGGATATTCGAGTCTGGTCGGTGTTCGCTGCCGCATTTGGCCATTTCACCGCTGTTAACCTCTACCTGACTTTTGGTGCCACATTTTTGAACAAGGTCATCTCTCTCTTCAACAATACCGTACATCTTTCTGCTTAAGATTCGACTTTTCTTGCACTCTAATTTCCCCTGCGTTCTCATCTTTCAGACGATTCGTATTTACAGTTCAATTCTATAAACCGAAAAAATTCGTATTATTGCATGGAGGTGCAAGTAGAATAAACTTTTATAATAGACAGGAGAATGTGTGAAATAGCCGCTAACATGAATTGAAGACCGGAAGTAGACACCATGTATTGATCTTCAGGTGGTCTCAATACCGATCGTCGGCACTGGTCTTCTTCTCGCTATTCCGCCAGTATCCAACACCATAATCAGTTTTTTCATGTATGGAATATTTTCGAAACTGGCGTAAGTCACTATTTGTCATAGACACTATTCCTATATTTCAGCTCGAAAGTCCAGCATAAAGGAGCAGCTTAGCTTTTACTTCTTAGGAATGCCGAGGTAACTAAAATTCGACTTTTCAACACTCTTGGAACCGTGCCATCCGGCATTTTCTCACCCTGATTGGTTCGTTTGATCCAGAACATCAACGGGGTTCTGCTACAGTATGTACCTCTTCAAAGCGATATAAGCTTTTAATAACCGCGTTGAAGACACAACCATTCAGGCACTTTTCATTATCGCTTGCTCCTTACTGGGCTTCAGCTCCTGTGGATTTTTCAGGATGAACCAGTTACGCTCCAGACAGGTTCATTACCCAATTTTTGGCTCGTGAAGTCACGCCTTAGATAATTTGGAATATTTTAGCATCATATATTTCTACTTGCCAACCTTTTCCTTATTAACTGCGTTTCAATGTTTCTCACGTCTCTTTTCAATGTGTTGATCGCCAACAATGATGATTACTGTATGTTTTTTTTAAAATTTTCCAACCACACACAAGCTTATTACAAGCAGATGAAAGCTGAACGAAACTAGAGCTTGTAAAAAATCGAGTCTTAACGAATTGGATCAATGCTTTCAGCAACGTGGGAAGCTGTATTAATTCTGCATGGAGTGATTCTCATCGTCACCAACGTAGTATTCTGCGTTTTTGCAACAGCAGATGCAGCCGACTGGACGAAAGACGGATATGAAGATTCGTCGATCCGACCAACAAGGGAAGATCCTCTCCCCCAAAGACCCCTATGAGTTTAAAATATCTGAGGATCCCTAACAAACTCTAAGCCTACGGTAACACTGGTTTATTGATTTGAAATAAATCTATCCGTACCACTTATTACTTTCCGTGCTCCAAAATCATGGTCAATTTCGTTCGACTTATCCATCTGATCGACAATGATTTCATTCATTGAACAATATGGTGTAATGGATAAAAATCATGGAATCTATAAGTGCACAACAGTTCGCTCCCATCCATCTTCCACATCTTCCGAAATATTTCGTAGTCCTTCGCTCATTTATTGTATAACAGCTTGTACGGATGAATATTTAATGCTGGTATTAATGTACACCTTAGAAGAAACCTACTGCTTTGATTGCTGATGCTTCAGAAAAGAAATAAAAAATGGATGATCTGTGGTTTGTTTCAAACAGAAAAACGGTGTGCTATTGTATCATCTATATTCTTTTGTCTTATTATTTACTGCCTACTCTTTTCAGTTGCAGGGTATGTATTGCGAAATATAACTTTAATGATGCTGAGATATTTGCAAAACTTCGGATCGCAGGTGTCTAGGTTGGGAAACGAACGCGCTATTGTCCTTTCCGGGAGTAACGCGCTCACCACCACACCATGCGGGTCCTTCGATTCGCCTGTCTCTCAGCTAGCTCTATTGATCTTTTGTCATCAGCAATCACCCGTCAGCGGGATTGATCTGGGGGGCCCAAATCGGCAACGAACCCAGTTAAGCTGAGGCTGCAGTTATAATCACAATTTTGACCTATTATTTACTGCCTACTCTTTTTAGCGGCAGGGTATGTATTGCGAAATATAACTTTAATGATGCTGAGATATTTGCAAAACTGCGGACCCGCTGACGGGTGATTGCTGATGGCAAAAGATCAATAGAACTAGCTGAGAGACAGGCGAAAACGAAGGACCCGCATGGTGTGGTGGTGAGCACGCTACTCCACGGAAATGACAATAGCGCGTTCGTTCCCCACCGTAGACACCTGCGGTCCGGAGTTTTGCAAATATCTCAGCATCATTAAAGTTATATTCTTTTGTAACCCTCATCCTCGGTAGACGTCCTTGTTGCTATGTCTTCGCCCTTAACAGCGGTTATTTTCGATTTTATTTCGCAGTGAGACCTTACTGACCCTTCCATAGTCACCACCAAAACATCGTCGTACTTGTCAGCCTTTCACTGACAGCCTTTATTCTTCTTGGTTATATGATGTACCAATGTTGGTTCTCCCGTCGTAAATGGAGGTTGAACGTCTCCAAGGTTCAGTGGGACGCTAGGTAGGCTTCTACTCCATGTCGAAATAATAAACTGAGGCTCCAAAGGAACGTGACTATCTAGCCGCTTTTTACTGTTCCTTTTGAGGACACGAACGTCGAACCAAAATGTCCTAGACATGCTTTTTTCGCGCTCGTATTTACAAGCGCAATTTCCCTTTAGCTGCCGAATAACGATGGTTAGTGGATGGAAATTGTGCCACATGAAGTTCAACTACTGCCACCGACCTCTCTAAACCTATCCAACTTCAGGGATTGTTATGAGGAGGTGCTCACTGAAGCAGTGGCGCTCAACACATTAAAGGGGCCCCTCATCAGAATTGTACTCATTGTTCTACTTCTTTTACTTGGATTCTTTTATATAAACTGAACTAACGATGGACTCGGATCATCGGCTAAGACGTCGAAACGTTAACCGAAAATAAATACATTTATCAACCTCGTGTAAGCTCATCAAAGAAGGGATACATAAACTGACCTAGTCACCTGTCAAACTTTGCGTGTAGTACTGCTAATCGCATAATAACTCTAAAAGTAGCCATGGTCTCCTTCGTCCCTTAAAAACGCTCGGGGTTGCCCAATTGGCTCTGCTTGCTTTGCGAACATTAACACTTTCGTACTTGATTCATTTTTACTGATTTAGCAGAAACTGCCAGAACTCTCAAGATTTTGTCGTAGCGTAGAAAATCTAACTTCTTCTCAACTTGGAGTTAGCTGCTGGAGATGAAACCTCATTCTATTGTGCAATTCAACGCCCAGGAACATTTCCCATTCAAGAAGAGCAAGTGAACCAAGGAACTGAAGGACAAGGCGTCAGTTATCCAAAAGTTTGAAAAAGGGAATTATATCGAATTCTTTTAAGAGGTTTTATTCATTACAAATGAAGAACCATATATATACTCTGGTGTATAGATACGAGCTACACAGTGGACATCAAACAAAAAGCCAAGGCGACGCTCAGCTCATGAATGCAAACGAGCAGCTCGCACTCTTATTCATAATGAAAGCTACTGATAAGCGACAAAGTAAGCGTTTAAAGCGTTTAAAGCGATAGAAGTAAGAGGATCTTACGCTAGGACGATGCGTCTAAGCATAAAGGGTTTGTTTTTTGTAATGGGTTGGCGGCAGATATGACAAGACTTGAGCAGTGAAGTGCATTCCGAACATGCCGTATGGCCGCAGTTGAAGACAACCTGAAATGAGCTACAGTATCTGGAGAACTTTGTGAAACCGCACGAATAGCGGTGAGAACAGCACTGCGGTTGATAAGTATTGTTCACGAAAACCAAGTATGAGCCGCTCTTGCATGGTAATAGTATAGCCTCGCCCCTATCCTTTTGTCAACCACGCATTCAGAATTCAACGAACACTTGGTCGAGCATCCATGCAGATAATACATGACGTTTCCATCTCCAACTGGGCCAGTCGTTCTCGCAATTCTTCCAGCTCGCGGAGCTTTTCTAAATTCAATTTACTTGGATGAGATTCTGCCCAGATCTGGAAACATCTAAGTTTGTATTTTTTTCCAAAGTGCACCTTGTTGTAGTGGTCGAGGTAGAAATTATTCTGTATGATAAAGCACTACAATTGGTTAACTCCAACTGAATAGAGATGATGTCTAGTAGCTAGCGAGAAAATTCGGAATCACTATGTTCGTCTTTCCCCATATAGTTAGTGACTACACCGCAGAACAATCAAGGATTGTTCTCTAGAAAGCACGATGAGCGAAAAGAAATAAGGTAGGTCTACACTCGAGTTTATGGATATGTGATAACTCTTCCATAGGATCCAAGAATATTGAGCTGACCTCGTTCGGCGTCTAACTTGGCCCTGTTTAGCGGCAGCGGCGGCTATGCGCTCAATCTCTTCATTGGCTAATATTCTACACTGTTCTTCTTCAGAAACGGCGACTGTTCTTAGTGGTACTTCTCCTATTTGTATTTCTACACCATCTGTAATTTAACTATGATTAAAAAGCACAAAAACCCACCATAGATCCATGATTTAACAAAACGGATACAAAGCAAAGGTAAAAGGGTAAAGCTCTCGGCGTTGATCAATCCCTGAGGGATGCGCCATGCATTCGACTTCACTAAGCATTGTTGGAGGTGACTAAATGCATATCTGCCCTGGCTTTTTATTTACAATGACTCGCGGTGGCCGACCAATGTATCGAGCCAGTGCTGCTGTCCTCTCAGACAAGTCTGGTACCAATTTGCTGAGCCCGGAGCGATGGAGGGCTTGGTGGACCATAGGCGCGGAGATCGACTCCACGTGTCTGTTGCAGAGCGTCTCCGACCACTGCGCCACACGCCGTCTCCCGTCCCCATCAAGATCTCGCAAACGCACCTGATATGGCTTTCTCTATTCGCTGATAGCAGAGCGGACAACGTTTTAGCGGTGTGCTTCTAGCACACTGTTTGCATACAACACGATGACCACAGGGAACGAAACAAACATCGGCTTGAGAGTCCTGAAGAACTGCACCAAAATCCACTAAAACTAGGAATAGTGAATTCACTAAGCAATTCAACTCGCTACACCGCCTTCAAGCAGAGGGTCGACTAATCGAAGAATTCGCCAGCATCACAGTAATCGTTGTCATTCTACAAGAGTCTTAGTGCCAACGCGCCAATTTCTTTCAATCCACAAAATTCATCCATGGGGATGACCTGAGAATGGCCAGCCCAGCTATCTAGGGTTTCTAGGAAATTCTGCCTATTCTCACTGCCGTTGAAAAGAACAGGCAGTAAATAATAAGTTAAAATTGTGATTATAACTGCAGCCTCAGCTTAACTGGGTTCGTTGCCGATTTGGGCCCCCCAGATCAATCCCGCTCACGGGTGATTGCTGATGGCAAAAGATCAATAGAACTAGCTGAGAGAAAGGCGAAACGAAGGACCCGCATGGTGTGGTGGTGAGCGCGCTACTCCCCGGAAAGGACAATAGCGCGTTCGTTCCCCACCATAGGCACCTGCGGTCCAGAGTTTTGCAAATATCTCAGCATCACTAAAGTTATATTTCGCAACGCATAACCTGCCGCTAAAAAAGAGTAGGCAGTAAATAATAAGTAAAAAACTGCCTTATGTTTTTAAACGTCCAAATAAACCTATCAAGTAGCGGTTACCTGACAAAGTGGCACCGACAGCCAAGTAACAAGAACATCCTCGCTCATTTCCTTTCTTCCCACCCTTCACACACAAACAAAGCGCTTGTGAGAAACATGTTTCGAACAGCCACCTCTGTGTGCACAACCAGGGAACTAAAGGAAGAATCGCGCGACTTGGCTCGGCAAATAGCCATCCTACGAAATAGTAACCCCACGAGATAAGTTTATAAGTTTTTTTTAGTTCCCTTTCAATAAAAAGAAGACGATACTGCCGAAACGTCAGCTACTGTTGTATTGTATTGTATTGTGTTTTTCTATGGAAGTAAATGCATGTTGTTTAACAACCTCGCGATTGCTGAACAAGAAAACGACGCATTCATATTCCAATGCCGAGGCTAGTAGAAGGTCGATCCTGGGAATCTGTAGACATTATCAATAGTGATTAATAGTTAGTGTCGTCGAAAATGCGCTGACGAAAGGTGACTGTATGGTTGAACGATGTCCGATTTCCCACGAAGAAATCGAATTCATTCTCAAAGCCATAAAGTGGGATGTTCTGCACTTGATGAGCAGCATATTCAACCGGCTTCTAAACTTCTCACACACCGACAGAACACTGAGACCCTTTGCCGAAAGAACGTCCATTAGCAGTGCTGAGATCAGAATCGTTCAAATGCAGATAAGCAATTGATGGATGGTTTTACCATCTCTAAATACTCTTCAAAAACATGTAAGCGCGTATGGCGCAATGGTCGGAGGTGTCCTGCAATACATATGGAATCGACCCCGGCGCCGCAGGCTTTACTAAGCCCTCCATCCTTCCGGAGTCTGCAGATTGGTACCAGACTTGTCTGTGAGGATAGCAGCATTGGCTCGATACATCGGTAGGCTACCACTAATCATTGTAAAGGTCAGATATGCATTCAGTACCTCTAGCGATTATCAATGAAGTCGAATGCATGGCGCATCCCTCAGGGATCGATCAACGCCGACAGCCTTATCCTTTATCCCTTTTTATACTATAAAGTAACGTACAAATCATTCAAACTACACTCATTGTAATAAAGATATTATTTCATGTATCTGTTTTTCAGTGTTGCCGCACTACTTCTCGACCAGTTTTTCATTTTTTTCGAATTTTCCAGTAGAGTCATGAAATGCCATAAGAAATATTTGGCACATTCGCAGTTATTTACATGGTTTTAAACGCATGCGTAGTTAAGAGTAACTTAGTCCACTAAGTTTAAACCAACACTCAGTGGAACGAAAACCACTAGGGTATTTACGACGTAATGTAAATACATTACATACTACGCATACGATATGGGTACCGCTGTTGTGTAGGCTCATCTATGGAACAATATATCAACAGTTTCTGCCGAGATTAAATGAGTCTTCCAAATGAATAGATACATGGAGAAGCATATTTATGTAAAAAAATAGAACAGGATAAAGCTCTCGGCGTAGATCTATCCTGCGATGCGCCATGCATTCGTCTTCACTAAGCATTGTTTGGGGATGATTGAATGCATATCTGCCCTTACAATGACTCGCGGTGGCCTACCGATGTATCGAGCCAGTGCTGCTATACTCGCAGACATGTGGGATGGAAGGCTTGGTGGGCCATCGGCAAAGGGATCGATTCCACGTGTATGTTGCAGGGCGCCTCCGACCACTGCGCCACACCTCCCTGTTTACCAAATAGTGGAAGCAATATGATTGCACAGAAAACAAGTTTTTTTTTCTTTTTTTCGATTACACATAAGGGTTGTATGTGCACCAAAAGATGGAAGGTGGGTGGAAGAACATGCAGCATACAAAGGGTAAGCTAAGCGCAGAAATTTTTCCAAAACGCAGGGAAAAACTTGAGATTTGCAGAACGAAAGTAACAGTAAAAGGTGACAATCTGCTTAAAAACTGCCGGAGTGGCCGGTGGTGTCACGGTGAGCGCTGGAAGAAGCCGTCGTCTACTTCGCAGGAACGTGAAATTGCGCGTTGTCATGAGAGTTTTAACATCGAGTTCGAAGAGGGTTAGGTAAGCCGATACGATTTCGCCAAAATTATTTATCGCCACCCTCGAGAGCACTGGAATGGGACAACATGTGAGTAAAAATCGATGGTCGGCAATTACACCATCTTCGCTTTGCTGATGGTATCGTTCTCACAACACCAAACATTAGCCTGACGAAGCGAATGGTTGCCAGCTTTGATAATGCCTATGCAAAGATTGGTCATTGACTATATCACAAAAAACGACATTCATGAGGAACAGGTAGGTTTCGTATATCGCAACCATTTCAACAGTACGAATATTTCCAAATGCTTCAGTTACGTCTATCTGGGTCATAGAATCAATATTATGAACGACGATTTAACTCCAGAGTTGAGCAAGAGGAAGCGAGCGACTTGGCGACCCTTTTCAGGACCATCGGCAATGTACTGAGGAGAACAAAGGGCAAAGCACCCCCTTCCCTACCTCGACTCCACGATTGGTGCTACCGCAGCGTATGCGAAAAAACTGATCATCAAGCGCGGAGGATGAAAGACCGCTTAGCCTTATTTAACACGTGGTCGAAAAGACGATGTTTGGAATATTCCGTATCAAACAAGTGAGGGAAGAGATCCGAAGATCCCACCACCGTTGCCGATCAAAGCTGGAAGACGCCATTCTACATGTCAACCATTCCAAAACATGGTGAGCTGAAGATGTAATACGTACGAACGACAACTAACAGAGAAGAGCCGTTACTGACTGGACTACCCGATGTGTCAAACTACTGCATGAAGACCACCGGCCCGATGGTCAGAGCTGTTTACGAAAACCCTGGGAAAAATGGCGTGATGCCCAAAGAGGCGATACAACGAGCAGAACCCACTGGGTCACTCTTGCACGCGACAAGGAAAAATAGAAGATTTACTGGCGCCGGCTCAAGTCACTCAACAGGACGACAGGTGGCACAGTTGATTGATACCCAGCAAAGCACCTAGCGATTGGAAAACTGTGTTAGAAGTCAGGTACTATTTAACAATCCAAGGCAGTATCTTAACATTAGACATGAAAAGTACATTCTAATCTGTAACCGACGAATTGAGATAGCGGGGAATTTGAAATGATACTTCATAGCGTTTATGGACACGGAGAGGTCCTAAACAGAAGACCATAAATTCTTCAAGGTCATCGTTGTAGATGTTATCGCTAAAACTCAACCCAGAAGAACGTCTGAAGAACGTCACATTGAGACGCAAGGATTAGAATGCAGCGAGCATGGTGAGCGGCTCTCTCAGTTTATCAACTCTCAATTCCAGGAGCCCTCCTCTCAACGATGGATGTGGGAGTCTCCCAAAGGAGAGTACCATAACGAAGTAGACCACATCATAGTAAATCGAAACTTTTGTTTAATCGATATCGCTGTCGTTCCAAAAATTCTGCATGGGAAAAGACCATGAGTTCCTTCGTGCAAGACTTCATTTCTCCCGCATAGGAGAAAAACCCACCAAATTCAAGAAAGAAATTCCCAAAACCACCATAAACTAGGATTTAATCAGTCCACAAGTTGGCTTTTGGAAGGTGCCAGTAGTGGTAAGATCGCCGAAGAATTCTATTGGCTCATTCAAAACCCTCACCTTAGCGCTGTGAAGACTGACAGTTCGAAAGTCATCAAGAGAAGTCTGTCTCCTGAAAAAATCTAGCTGATACGCCAGAGTGGAATAGCACGAATTGGAGGCAACAGCCAGCTCACGTCCGAACTTGCAAAAACAATGTAGACGGGCGGTGAAAGACGATCTTAGAGAGAACAGCAGCGGTTATGGTCAAAGCTGCATATGCTGGGAAAAGTATTTGCAAATCCCACCGAAGATTCGCCAAATACAAAACCATGATGATTCTGTTCTGACGTCCAGATGGGACAGTAACAGCTTCCGGAAGGGCAATGGAGAAAATCATTAACAATTACTACTTGGATTCCTTTAACCACATTATGCTGGCCTCATAAGAAATAAAGTAGGATAGATATGTCGTCCAACCGGTTCTATCTTCCGAAATCCACTAATTTCCACGGCGAAGAACCGAACAAAACCAAGTCCGGAGAGGATAAGATATGATCGCCTAAAGAACCTTCCACCAGTCCTCACAAACACACTGACTGGGCTCTTCACACAATGCTTGTCTGAAGGCGAGGTTCCCACTCAGCGTAGGAACAGCAAGGCCGCGCTATTGTTCAAAACGGTGGCCTTCTACGACACCGGCAACTATCGCCCAGCTCCAGCTACGTCGATCTAGGTCACGAAGTCAACATGATGAACGACTTAGCTCCAGAGATAAGCAGGAGAAAATGAGAGGTTTGGCGAGCTTTCAAGAGCATCGAGGATGTAGTAAAAAGAACAAAGAACACCAGACTCCATCCTCACTATTTCGACTGTACGATTCTTCCTGCCTTAACGGATCCGTCAGAAACCAGATCGCTACGCAATCAGGATGAAAGACGACTCAACCTTATTAAACGTGCATTCGAAAAGACAATATTAGGAGTATCCCATGTCACACAAATTAAAAGAATCCGAAGCCCAGGCCTACATCAACGACCAAAAACCAAAGACGCCGTCCCTATACGCCAAACTGTAGGAAATAATGTGGGATGGACACGTAATACGTTTGAAAGACAACCAATGGAAAAGAGTCGTTAGTGAGTGAATTGCTCGGAATGTCAAACGTACTGTCTAAAGACAACCGACTCGATGGTAGGCGTTCTTAACTAGAAGAAGCATATTATGCTCAGCGAGTTCCTGGAGCGAACAGATCCCTTTGGGCTACACTCGCTCGCGATGGGGAGAAATGGAATATTTCCTGGCGGCTGTTTAAGTCACTGGACCATCAGCGGGACGACAGGTAACAAGTGATACGAAAGAAGTACTGTAGAGAGGAATGACAGAAATAGCGGCGGTGTTTAAAACACTCATTAAAACAGACAGCCAACTAGTTACACGAAACTCCTGCATTCTACGGAAGATAAATGTAAACGCCTACGTTTAAGACTCAATGCTCCTAGTGGCGTCCAGTTATGCAGCAGATTTCTGTTGATACTTTGACCAGATGGAAAACTGCGCATCAACCATAGATGCCTTAGAACGATGCCTTCTGCAATTTTACCAGCACACTTAACCACCTGCCGAAATACGTAGTCGAGACCTTCAAAAGACATCCTACCTTCCACACCTAAAAAAATATACACCGATAGCGAAACAGATGCGCTGGACACATAACGACGTTTACATATACATGTATAGGGGGGCGGATAGCACTAGCACAGTGTTAGTGATGTTTGTCATTACAAGCATGGTACTAGTTCGATTCCGCTTCGGGCCAACCAAGCCTCTCATCCCTCCGGGATCGGGAAATTGGTACCAGACTTTGTCTGGGGAAAAAACACCGTACAATCCAACTGAGAACGCTTCAGCCTGGCTATCCCAGGACTCTAGGGACAATTGCTAGACTAGCATTCTACGACATTCAAGATGAAATGAAAATCCTCAAGCAGCAACCGAAGCCACACCTTAAAACTTGGAAGACCTTCGTGGACGATAGATGCGAGGAAACGAATTGGATGTGAGAAGTGCTGTGATCCGCACAGTAGACGTGAAGACGGATCAAATAAAATAAAAAATAAATATATATATCATATATTAGGTTGTTCAGAAATGAGTGTTTTTAACAATATGGGGGGCAGACTTTGGCCAGGCTGTCCTCGTGATTCCAGTGAACCACAATGGCTTAACCAGCAAATCTCCGAAAAGTGGTGATTATGCTGGGGTCGACACAAATAGTGAGGTCAGGCCGTTCAAGTATCAAATAAGTTTTGACTATATTATTTAAAATGTCATAAAGAGTCCTGAAAAAATTTTATCACTAAAAAATAGAAACCATTTGAATCTACACATTCTTGCAAGCGAGAAACAAGTTCACTTATTTATTTGCATAAAATTCTGGAGTTCTGGAAACGACGGATTCGCTGAAGGGATTTTTTTGCGTCATCTTGGTTGATGAAGCATTTCTCGCGCAAGAAGTTGTCGAAATGCTTGAAGAAGTGATAGTCGATAGGCGAGAGGTCTGATGAATAGGGCTGATGAGACAGTTTCGAGGGGCAACTCGTTCAACTTCTGTAGCACTGGTTCCACAACGTGAGGCCGCAACCAGCGCTCCCGGGGTTGTCATGGAGAAGGACTGGTCCTTTTCTGTTGACTAATGCCGGTTGTTCTTGTTCGAGTTTATGGTGCATTTCGCAGATTTATTAGCAACATAGCAAATTCAGAACGGATTCGATCAAACGTGTGTTGTATGGCGTCTCTAACCATTGCGCTTCCTGCGACGCAGAAACTCTAGAACAAGTGAAGGTGTAGGTTTCCTGTCTTATCGATTATTCATCTCGAATGTTTCTCATGTTTTTCGTTGCGTCAGGCTAGTTTGCGACTGAACCATGAGTGCGACACAGAAGAGCTATGTGTAAGATTCACTGCATTTGTCCATTAGTATGTGGAAGGGCACGTGTGGCACAGTGGTCGGAGGCGCCCTGCAACACACGTAGAATCAATCCCACGCACATGACCCACCAAGTTTTCCATCACTCCGGGGTCGGCAAATGATACCACACCTGCCTGAGAGGATAGCAGCACTGTCTCTATACATCGGTAGGCTATCGCGAGTCATTGTAAATGCCAGATATGCATCCACCTCCAAAGGATGCTTAATGAAGTGAAATCTATGGCGCATCCCGTAAGGATTGATCAACGCCGAGAGCTTTTCTTTTATTATGTGGCCATTAAAGTCGTCCATGAGTTTTAAATTGCGAGGTTACAGATCTGGACAGTCTGATTCCGGCGCTTTCCACTTTGTAGTATTTTACTATAGTATTCATTCCCATCGCAATGCGCAGATTTTTCGTGAATAGCGTCTATTACAATCGTTTCTCGAAATAGGTATTCCATAAGAAGTAATGAGGAAAACAGCCATTCTTCAGTATGGAGATGTTTCCACTCAACCATGGACTCGCCTTAGCGCTACGTTTGCCTCTCCGTTCACTTTCCTATAATGTTTAACATTACTAGCATTGGTGCTCTTCCTTCAGTTTAGGAATGATATATACAAACTTTCATCCATATCGAACGTAACACTACATTTGCACTACACTTCTGTTCGAAGCATAAGGAGGCACAGTTCTTAACCTCGTTCTATAAAATATGATCTGAAAGCACGAAACATATTTCTCGACGTTGTATTATACGATTCGTGTTCACATATCGAGCGGATTCCAGCACTTCTTTCACTGCGTTGTTTTCCATCTTTCATCTGTGAACGTAGTCGAATTTACGTTTGGGAAAGGCTACCGCTTGAGGACTTTATCCTCTTTATAAATGACGTTGAATGCTGCTCAAGCGCCACATTCCGTGTCATTCTTTCTTTCTCTTCCTCTCTCTCTCTCTCTCTCTCTCTCTCACTCACTCACTCACTCACTCACTGAAATCACTCAGATCTCTGGATCGGAGGAAAGCGCTTCGCGCTTCTGAGACAAGTTTGGTACCAGTTTGGTGACCTCGGTGGAATAGCGCCTTGCCTGTGCCGGTTCGCTGATGAAAAGAAAAGGTCAAGTACGTGTTACGGGCATGTCACTCTGCTATGTGCGCCCTCGAAAGTTGTGATATGTACAACTAAAACGTATTTGTACAGTAATAAGCCAGGCAAGCGAGGCACATTTTTGAACTAAGAGGAAGAGCTGGAAATTCTGTCGAACGTCAGGACTCCATGGAAAGCAAATTCAACGTCCATTCGCGATTTCAATGAGGAAAAAGAACAACACATCGTCAATCTACGATCGAACCCGAATGTATGGATGGCGCCGGCGGGAGATATCACAGCGCGTTGTCACCGTAATATCTCAGTAATGTGTCTGATGACCGGATTCCTACAACAACTAACACTATTGCTAACATAAACATGAACTACCTCCCAACGGTTTACCACCTCATCCTGGATGTTAGGTGTTCATGGTGTCGCACTGCGATGTACAGGGGGGGATTCATCTCCGGCAGGGTTTTCCGAGCTGAGGAGTCCGGCTTATATATCAAGAAGCCCAGCTAAGAGTAAATCAATGCTAGGATCGACCACTATCCTAGCATTAAACTAGACGCATGGTGGCAAATTTCCCCCCTGATACATAAGGGCTGCGGCCGCCTGTGGTGGTGACGACCTGGGGCAGACTTTGGCTAGGCTGACCTCGGGACTCCAGGGAAACACAATAGCTAAACCAGCAAAACTCCGAAAAGTGGAGATTATGCTGGGCCCCGCACAACCAGTGAGGACAGGCCGTCCAAGTAGGTAAGTAAGATCAGCATCATTTGAATACCTTACCAGTTACTGGAAGATCCATTCAGAAGTCGTCATCTGACCAACTGATGCTATCAGTTTCCCTCCCTGTGGACGGCCTAATTTCATACTATTGTGATCAAACCGATCACATAGGGCTAGCTGTTCCTCCCAGCACTGGAATCGTCCGATCCGATCGCAGCGCACCGTCTCGTGTGCTGTCTCGTCCGCAATTCCGGTTCTTGCTCGTGTTCGTATACGGGCTAAGTAACGCATTTCGGGTAACCGGGCCACTTTTCAGAATGATTTCTAAGGTTTTTTATGCATGGTTACTATTTAAAGCTACTCTTTACTGTGAACCTAACCTTTTTCTAGTACTTGTAAGTATTTGGCTTAGCCTTAGTTTCAAATTCAGTCTGGTGAATACGGCTTGTTTCGGGACTTGGTATTTTTTTGACTTTGTAGTTGTTGCTTAATTATCTGTTAAGGTTCTCTCTTGTTTAGATGTTCCTTTTTTGTTTTCGATTTAGATGTCAAAATGGCAGGGAATTTGCTCCATGTTGGTGTGAACCCTCAGGTTTCCACGTTGGCACTTTTTCGCACGCGCTATTCAATAATTTTCCTTTGAAAACGGAAAAGCTGGTCAGTGGTGTTGTAATATCCCTTTGTCTTCTCCTTTTTGTGGTTTCTTTGGTACTGCCGGTAGATGACCCTCATGGGTTTGGATGGAATGGGCTTCTTCACTGACCTTAGTCACTTATGAGCAGCTCATTTCCAAACGCTCATTGTTCTCATATGTCGTTCAACGCGTTTTCACTTGTTTACATGTGTGTTAAGGGCAACAAAATGACGATTTCAAATATTTCAGCGAATGGGATCGGCTTCGTCACGAACCGAACCACCAGTGGTTGTAACCTCAAAAATACCACTGTTTTGCCTTAAAAAACTGGGTCCACGCCACGTTATTGTAGCTGGAGGCGGGGGTGAATCGAAAACTGGTGTATTAAACCTCATGCAGACGTACCTCTTAACATTTGGAAACAAAGCTGTATCCAACTGCCCCACTCCCATACAAGCGAAGCTTGTAAATACGATAGATACGGATTCATATGCTACTATGAATATGGACGTCATATGCTGCTCAAATCCAGAAAAAGGTCGATATTTGATAGCAGCAGGTCATGGGCAGGTTGCTTGTTCTTTCTACTTTAGAGATATTCGTACTTGGAGGTGAAACTAAATACTACTAAAACGATGTTTGGAACTCAGACCTAAACTCACGTACTGTGACCTTAAGTGTTTTCAGTATTGTGATATTTACGAGACTACGGGTTATACTGTCGGCAAAGATGATGCTGATAATGAAGTATTATCTTATAATATTTGTAATGTTGGGAGATTAACGACATCTGAAAAAGTCGAGTCTTTCCAGGTGTGTGCTTTGTACAATCTAGTTTAACCCTTTTCTTTGTTTTCCACTGTACTTCTTCTATTATGGTTATAATGGTTTAACAAAAAAAGAATTGTAACTAGCGAAAATCTCCAGAAGTGCGTGCGTTTTGACCACTCAACTGCTGGGAAGCGGGTTGTGACTGGAGGAGAAGATGGACGACTTCGAGTATGGAACACACATGCTCTGGTCGAGGATCGGGTTTGTCAACCTTGGTTGAATCATTTCCATCCTTCGAATGTGGTATGATATGAATAGAAACAATATTGGACCTCATAACCCAGTGTGCAGTATGGAATATCTGGTCTCTGATACGATCTCCCATCCCATCTAATTAATTCTCCATTTTTTTTGTGGTCTGTAGATTGATACAAATTTGTTTGCAATGGAGAAAACGCGCACCTATGCAACATTTGGTTTCCTAGGTCACATGAAAGGATATAATGCATAAGTATAAGGCATATACAGTCAATGGCTTTATCTTTAATCTCTTAAGGTGTTGTGCGTGTACTTGTTTAAATTTGTTTTCACGGTTTTTTTTCCGAAGGGATAGATGTAGTTGGTTGAAATGAAACCATCACAGTTCTATTTCCAGTCAATGTTGGTATGGTTTTTGCAGAATCCTGAAACTGTCCGTACCCCAATTCTTGACATTGAGGCACACAAATCAGATGTGTTTGACATTGACATATCAGCCGACGGACGAATGATTATTTCGGTGGGATATGATGGAATCGCAAAAATGTGGGATATGAATCTAGGAACACTCATTCAAGAATTCCCATTTCCTGCCGAGTGTGCGTCAGGATATAAGGTATGACTTCTCCACTTAGGAATTATTGTGATCTTTTCGAATGATCTCAGACGAATCGTATATCTATATAAATAGTGGTGTGTCTAGTACAGCTGTAGTGATGCCATTCAGTAAACACAAAGCCCTCGTTCAACTCTTGGTTAAGCAAACCTGACATATATCCGGGGCAAGGAAATTGCTACTAGACTTGTTTTTTGGAGCTCACTTTTGGTACACAAGGCCTAGGAATGCTGTAGATCGGCTATATGGACACCGATAAATCTAGAACGATATAAGCTGTTGTACTAAATAGATCAGTCAACTGTTTGGAAGAATCGTTGCAATAATGAGAGAGTCGTAGTGGTAGACCAGTGAACCTCCTTGGATCTGTGACTGCTTGTGGTAAACAGCTGAGTACTCTCAACAGGACTATCTAGGTGCACAGGGAAGGCCGCCCTCATCGAGCGCATAAAAGTGTCAAAAGGAGAAGACATTCCGACTACTTCTATGAGTTATCATTACAGATGAGTTCCTGGAGCCGGCATACGTGTAATTTGCGATTATGAGCTGCATAAAAAGAGTACAAGTTTAGCGAGAAAAGTAGCATTGAACTGAAGTTAGTGGTCGACAAAGTCAAACAGCTATGTCTAAGCCGCTTGGTACCAGCGTACCAACGAAAGCCCAGAACATCAACCATGCATTTTGACGTGTTACGATTACCAAACGGTGATTTGATGGTACTGGCTCAAAGGCTTGCGTTGCTGAGGTAACATTGCATATCAATCGCAACCTTTAAAGGAAATCTACTGATGCGAGTCCGGCTTTTCCATGTCACGGTCATCCTCACTCCGCCAGATTGACTTAACAATACCCATGGAAAATGTAGTGGGCTACCATACCCCATCCAACATAAATGCTTTCCATGACGCCTTCGAACCATCTATTCCACAGGTTGTGTGACAAGATGGAGGTCGGTTACGCCCACCTCAAAAATCATTGTCACTCATTTTAATGTCACGCACTGTTTTTTTTCGTTGCAGGGTTGTCCAATACATCCTTGAAAAAATTACATACCCTTCCTGGTGATGGTAGTGAATATACCATTAACAGGTGTGCCTTTTGGGTATGAACACTATGAATTAAGTGATTCGTTTGTACCTCCGAGCTCACAAAAGTTCAGTCTCTTCTTTTTGCCTTTTTTTTCGGCTTGTAATTTTCTATTAATTTCTCTTTACGTTTTAACCATCTTGTTTGTTCTTCTGTATATCTGTCCGTGGTTCTAAGGTATTTTGAATTCCTTATATGTGACGAAAAAAGTGTCTTTTGTCCAGCCACATTGCTGTCTCCCATGCTATTCGTCTCAGAGCGTTTGTTGAATGTGTTTCAATGTCTTAAATTCATTTCCTATATCATGGTGGGGTTATGAACAAAAAAAGTATTCTTAAAGTTGAAAACATATAACACATTGATGATCAGATGACCTGAAATGAGGCCACGCTTTTTCAGTAGTTTGCAGAGGTTTTACCGTAATTTTAGTGGGTGGCTTGTAAAGAACGTCCTCTACAGTCGTTATTTTACCAGGAATCTCTTTTGGATGAGAACACTTCGCGACGAGAGACTATTGCTGTTGAACGGTTTGTGTAGCATAGGACAGAACACTGTGATAAGTGAAGAGGCGCAAAAATGCCTGTACCTGAAACACTTCAGGAAAGCTTTTCCAGCAGGGTCTTCGAACATTTCTCATGTTGTTTCGGTTGCTGCTTGAGGATTTCGTTTTCTTTACGGATGTCTCAGTTTGGTTGTCGAGTCAATTGTCCTTGCAATATTAGAGATAGCCGGCCTAAGGCGTTCCCAAGTGAATTGAGGAGAGCGTTGAGGCGGGGATCGAAGTAGCGTTTTGGTTCCTGATCGACTGCGTCACTAGCCACTGCGCTGTCCTCGCCCCATATATTTTGCAATTCTTCAATAAATAATCTTCACATAGAATTTCTTATCGGTGATATATAAATTATATGATGCTACTGAAACATTTTAAACAATGATGTTTCCCACAACGGCTGCATAGAAGGATTTCGTAACATGGACCACATTCAAGCAGCTTCCAGGCCGTAGAAGTTTGTCGGGAATACCATCTACCTCTAGTCTTGAATCTTGCAGAATATTACAAAGTGTTTGACAGCCCTGAAGCGAATGCAATCCTATCAGCTCTCGTCGATCAAGGAGTAGAGCCGACTTGTATATGAACACTAGCTCGCTGTTATTGGTGCTACAAAACAAAAATTATAGCTGTTTCATCCATCTCTAACTTATAGGAACAGTTTCGACAACGCGAGCAGTATAGCTGTTTACTGTCGCACCACAGTGGATAATGAAGTCACTTGAGTGGGATGAGAAAGGCATAAGTATTGATGGAAAATTGCTATCAAAGCTCCGTTAGCCAACGACATCGTCATCATTTCAAGGAGTACCAAGGAAGCAAAGACGATGCTTAGTGAACTCAACGAAGTGTGAAAAAAAGGTGGCACTGCGCATAGATCGGAAGAAGACCCAGTTCATTAAAAAGCTATGGTGCGAAGGCGGTCAAGTTAAACTGGATGGTTCTGTGGTTCTACATATAATTTGATGTTCAGTAAACATCAGAAAGAAAATGAATGAAGAAATAGAAAAAAGGAGAGTAGCACAGACCGCGTCTTATCCTCTCAAAGAAGCCACCAACCAATTAGGGAACCCAGTAATCCGCGCCCACTTTTTCAGTTAAACAGTCCGTCCAGTGCTCTGGTAAGTAGCAGAGACGTGGGCTGATGCTTCAACAACGTCAAGAACACTGCGCACTATTCATACAGCGCTTGAACGATGTCTTCTGAAATTTAAACGGCACTGATAACGTTCAGCCGAAATGCTCCGCTCAAATCTTCGAGCCCTATCTCATGTTCTGGACCGGGAAGAATATTCATGGGGAGAGGAACCTGGACGGGTCGATTATATAATAAGAAGAATAAACGACAGACGGATGGAAAGAAATGTAGGTTGTAGTCCACGAGGCTGTGGGCGTTTCTCACGACGACCACTTCCAAGTTGGGGCGGGCGTGATCATAGTTAAAATTGATCAGGTGTACTGTAGCTGCATTTACTTTGTAGCACACTATGAGATTGCACCTGCCACCTTGCTAAAGTACCACTACCAAGGACGACGATTTGGCAAAGAGACGAATGGAAAATGTCCTGAGGTCCGCACAACACGTGAATACGGTCTGTTCAAATATTCAAGTAGATAGGTACAACGATTGCATCTATTGCTAAGCTCTCTGACACGTACTGCAGCGTATTTGCTGCCGTACTGCTTAGTAATTGCTTTTTAATATCCCACACATCGTCTCCGCCGTATCGATTTCTTAGTGCTGCTCTTCCATGAAGTGAGAAGTCGACGGTGTCGAAGCACTCGCGCATCCTGCATAACACAAGCATATCGAGCTGACGCAATGTTGTGATTTAGTTGAGCAAATGAAGTGTTTCATTTTCAAGAACAGCCGATTACCACTGATGCTTTCGTGATGGTCCACTGTGCCATAGAATGTTGAGCCCATTATGATGGGTCACGTCGAAATTCGTTTGTAGAGTCACTGCTTTCATCGGAGTTCCAATAAATCAATTTTTCAGCGCACATTTTTCAGCTCTTTGTTCTTATTCACTTCATTAAGGATATTCAAAGGGGGCATTTTTTGCCTCGCTTTGCATATTTGTCATGAACGGCAAGTCTTCCACAATGATATTGTAATGCTTTCTGCATCGAAGAAAAAGAGGTGGTTTGGCATCATCACTTGACTACTCCATACTAACATCATAGAAGAGCTCATCTTATCTCTCCGATTCGCTTATCGACAGTAGGTCTAAAAGGCTCCACGACGTCCTCTTCATCTGCAGCTTCTTCATTGTCACTCTCGAAGAGAAGTCGACTGACACCGAAATTGAAGTAGTAGACAGTTGATTTAGTGATAATGATGGATGAGGGAGGAGAAACGCGAGGAACTAAAAAGATGAAGCCGATAGAGATTGAGATAGAGATTCATGATAACCACCCAGAAAAGCAAGCACGTCATATGCTTGGATCTTGTAAAATAATTTTTCTCGGGACTCATGATTCTGAATTCAATGTTGAAAACTAAACGAAATCACGTCTGCCATTGAGACTGCAAATTATCTTTTAACATTTATTTATACGATCTTATAAACTGATCTTTTTGAGCTGATGCCAGGTTGGTATAGGTCTTCGTTGTTGTTGTTGTTTTTGTTTTTTGTTGTTGTTGTTGTTGTCGTTGCTATTGGTGTTGTTGATCGATGGCTTTGGCAGTGGGACTCACCAGTAACAGCACGGCTCTGAGGAAGGCGAAATCGCCGAAACGTCACCCATCGACCAACAACGGGAACTATACCAACCTCGCATCAGCTCAAAAAAGATCAGTTTATCAGACGGTATAAATAAATATGTCAACTATTTATGCCGAGGTTCATAGAAAGTCGGTCTTTTGAACTATCTTTCAACAGGCATATCTCAGCTCTTAGTGAACTTTATTGACCAAGATAAAAAAAGCCATTGCAATTTGCGGATCCTCTCAACAAGGTGCAAATAATACTATTAGACGGCGATGGAAATGGATTTGTTGGGAAAATTTTAATTTTAAGTGCATTTTGGGTGAAAAGTACGTTTTGTAGAAGTCATCGTGGCAGACGAAATGTTTTGTATAACTATGGCAAGTTGTAAATTTCGTTAGCCCCTCCCCTAATCACCGAAAATTTTCGGTAGTTGTTAGAAAACCGGCGTTGTCGCTCTAGTGTTGCATGGAAAGTTCAATTTTTCACCGCGAGTTCACTGTTTTCTCATTTCCATTTGTTATGATGGATCATGGTCACCGTATGGAATGGTCAAAGTAGGTAGTAATATCCTTCCATTTCTAGCAGCAGGTGTTTGGCAAATGAAACGAAGTAAAATATATCATGCAGTGGCAAAGTTGTATCTCTAGATGAATAAAGCAAAGCATCTTCTAATGCTTTATAATGTTCTCAATTCCATAAGTCCTTTAACTGTCGAAAATTTAGCGTTTATTGTATAGAAAACTAACAATTGTCGCAGCATTTGCCGTGTTTAATTCGCGAGCGAGTCCAGAGATTATCTCACCTTTGCGAGATCAGCAATGCTCGTCAGTGTGTTACTGAACGCGAAATGTTTGGATGCTTGCATTTTAGTATTTTAGTGGCTTTATCTTCAGTAGAATTCTTTGTAATAAGTGATATCATACCACCTTCTTCATCGGTAGAAGGAAGGAGTCTCGTTTCTAAAGAGGAACGAATAAACTGTTTTCCTGATTTTCTACAGGACTACATTTATGTCTCGAACTACAACTGGCAAAACAACTGTGGTTTGGAAGCTGTTGATTGATTGCAAAAATTGTAACGAACGATCTGCAGTAGAGTAAACAGCTGGGAGGGAATTGCATCATTTGTGATTTGAAGTGTCTGCTCTACTTCCACTCCTACTGCGCCTGTGGATTACATCCGTATCCTTGGCAGTATTTTGAGTGAGGGTGTATTGTCAGTAAACAAAACCAAAACTGTCGAAGTGGTAAAAATCGGCAGGATTTTGCATATGTTTAATCTTGGCTTTGTAGTGTGTGTACACGTTTTAATTAGAACTTATCGCGTGCAGTTAGTTTTCTGCCTTTTATTAAGCACAGGGACAAGTCTAGCCTGTTTCAACTTGTATTAGCAATGCTGATGCCGCACAATAGTCAGTATCTTGTTTTTTAGGTTCGTTCAGTTCGATGTACTTGTCTTGGAAGCGGGAGCAATTTGGTATTCGTTGCCGGCTACAATCCTGTTTCTCTTAGTTCGAAACGGGTATCTTACTTAGTGTTGTGGGCTTACAATCGAGAGAGACAAACTCTTCGGTCAATTGTAGCGAGAAGAACAGGTCAAGGCGATGTTAGTTTATCTTAACTCCAATTTTTTTAATGTTAACTTTATTATTTGCTGCCTATTACAATTTTTTCACGGCAGAGTATTATGTATAGCACAATCATAATGATGCATAGATATTTGCAAAACTACCGACCACAGGTGTCTGCGGTGGGGAACGAACGCGCTATTACCCTTTCCGAGGGCAAACGTTTTCACCGCCACAACATGTGGGTCCTTCGTTTTGTCTTTCTCTCAAAAAAAAAGAAGGAATGCTTTCTTCAGATTGAAAACTAGCTGGGAGAAAGGCGAAACATAGGACCCGTATGGTGTGGTGGTGAACGTGTTACTCCTCGGACAAAAGGACAATAGCGCGTTCGTTCCCCAGCGCAGATACCTGCAGTCCGAAGTTTTGCAGATATCTAATTTTTTTGTTGTTAATTTGACTGCAGTGTTTTTTTTTCTCCCTCATTCTAAAATTTTGGGTTTCTGTACCTATAGATTTATTCCTTTTTTCTCATACCTCTCAGTCATCCCTCTGCTGTACTGAGATGAATACTGTATCTGATGCTTGGGAGTGGCACCACTATGATTTTTTACAATGTCTTGATGTTGCTATCAACAATTTCGTTTGGTTACGTTTTGAATTGTGATGTTTTTCGTGCATCTTTCACTTTTCAGAGTATAGCATCCTTATGTATAAGCTCTTGTGGAAACTTCACGGGTGTAGGTACAATGGGAGGTAGTGTGCTCATTTATGACACTCATGAAATGAAGCAGTGTATTGCTTTCAAGGTGCGCTTTCTACTGGGGATCCTATTTTTTTCGTGTTTCTTCTATGGTACATTTTGTAACAGAAAAAAAATACGCAATTATTGAAGAAAGAAAATTTTCAGGATACCCATGGCATTTTTGTGACTGCCGTAGAGTTTCTCGATAGAACATCCGCAGATGTCTTGTCTTTGATTCCACAACCCACATCTGGAAACGCTCGTCAAGTTCCAGGACCAGGTTCATGTGCCCGTGCTTCTATCATATCTCTTAGTGCCGATCAGACAATCCAGGTAGATGTTTGAAAAATTGTTCTAAAATCTAGGAGTAAGAAACTGTTATTGAAACCTACATTGCAAAGTCAAAAATTTTGCTAGAAGCAACTCTAGTGATCTGGGAGGTTTTTGGAAACACTAGATTAAGTTTCAATTTAGAATAAATAGGTTGTACTTACGTTGAGAGGGAAAAGCTATTTTTTTTCACGTATAGTTTCTGAATATTATCAGAGGGACTCGTATGGTATATGCCTACTGTGGGAATGTTATTAGAGCAACTTATATAATAGTATACGTTACTTATTTAGACACTGCGCTAACGGACGTGTTTTGTGAGCCCTTAAAGCCACCATACTATTGGCTATCTTGATTTTTTTGCGTGATAGAGAGGACCGTATTTTCATTCGATAATCACCCGCCAAATTGAGAACGCTTTGTTTATATCATTTTCATGTTTGTCGTACTCATGCGTCGTTCGCTGTAAAAACCAGACCCTAGCAGACCGAACCGTGTCTGCTTCGACGGTATCCGCGCATTGTCAGCGGCGTAGTTTCTTTTTTTTTCTTTTTGTCATTTCCATGAATGGCTTAACATAGCAGCGCTACCTGTAAAACAACATGTCCTTAGTCTCTTTGGCGGTTCATACTTTTTGCTAACCATCCTAGATAAATGACCACCAACTTCTTAGCGTAGTGAGCAATCTCTGCAAATCAAAATGTGCTTACACTTTTTTGGCGGTTCATACTTGTTGGTTGCCCACCACCAAAGGCAAGTAATAGTCAGTTTCTCAACGTAGTGACAACAGTTTCTGTAAATCAAAATGTGCATTCTTTTCCTGACGGTTCATACTTGTTACTTACCACCAAAGACAAGTGGTAACCAACTTCTCAGCGTATTGACACTACATGCATTTATTCTGCAGAATTCATTTCCAGGTTCACAGTCTACCGTTCGATAAACCTTCAACTTCATTGTTTTTGATTAAACTGTTTTTCTTTTCAGTAGTTGTTTACTACATTATTTGGTGTCTTTCTCTTATTTAGTAGTGAATTTTGCTCAGAATTTTTATTCAACGGGTTGAACCTCTGATCAACACGTGATTTGCTTTTCAATTCTGCACTTTGGTTACATTATCTAGGCAGTTTGGTTACATTATCTGGGCGGTATTTCCTATTCCAGGTGACATGTCATAATACTAGTGTAATTACGAGATAGTATACGTTTAACCGCTCTATCTGTGAGGTTGTATTTTTCCATGATGAATGTTTTGGTGATTTATCTGTGATTTCTGTTGGTCGGCTGTGGTACAAAAATTCTGTAAGGAAGTAAATTGTCTTGTTCTGTGCATTTTTGATGTCCTCCTTCAGTTTCTACGAACTCCATCTCGGAAGTTCTAATTTCGAATCGTTGATGATTAAAATTTGTACCCGAGCGAAATAACCCTGCATTGTTTTCGTGGTGATTTTTCTTAAGTGCTTGGCTATTTAAAGATCTTCCAGAAGTGTACATTTGTTGTTTCCTTTTCCTTCTATTGTTCTTTTTTTTTAATCCAGAATGCTCTATTTGTACCTATGCTGAACGATGCCCAGTCTCATACCTAACCTTCTAACAGTGACAAACATTTCCAATAATCCCCATTCGAGATGGAGAAATGTTCAGTGGGTACAGTTTTAATGAATGGAATGACGACAGTTCCAGCTATCATTTGAGGGAATTTTTATGCCTTTTCCTAACGAAAGGATATTTCGCTGGTCTTTGCTGAGGAATAGGTTTACTGCTAACTTTCGGTAATTCCCATGGCCGAATTTCTACCAATCTCGGCACTGATAAATAATTCGCTATTTTTTTTGATAAGCGTATACAATGCTGTTACTATACTATTTATTCAGAACAGCTAATGTTTCTGTGGATTTCGCCTTCTTCAGGGCCGGGAAGGTCATACTGGCTGCAGTCTATTCAGTCAAAGACATCCATAACTAGGACCGAGAAATCACACCTAATTTTCAATCTCATTAGGAGCAAAACTGCTTCTTCACACATTCACCGTTTCCCCACTGAGTACCCTATGCAGAGGCCAACGGTATAGAGTTCACATGGATGGCTAATCTGCCTGTCTCACGTTAAAATATGTCGGATATTACGTGGTGTCACACATAACGAGGCGTTCCTCACTGCAGACCATTAATTTTTAGGCAATAATTTAGAGGATGTGAGTAATGTAATGGTAGCGATGTCGGCCATCAGAAGCACTGCTGGTTGAACGTCGTCCTGGGCTCATCAAGCTTCTCATACCTCCGGGACCCAGAAACTGGTACCATGGTTGTCTGGGAATCGTCCATTTTCTGCAGTTCTAGTAGCAATACTCTTAACCTGCCTATCTCAGGTCTACGTGGTGAATCCGCTTGACCGACATTCACCGATATCCATGACGAAGACGAAAATCCTCAAGCAGAAGCCGAACCCACACGTAAAAGTTGGGAGAGGTTCATTGATGATGGATGCGAGGAAGCGAGTTGAATACAAGAAATGCTGGGATCTTCACAGTAGATGCGCAAGACGGAGTCATGCAAAGTAGAAATTTCGAAGTCTTTGTTTAACCTTTCTGTTAGCTCCTTTGTGGTACAGTTGTGTAGAATCGATTTTGAGCGCTATTTTCCCGAATTTGTTACCAATAATCTGCCTGGGGATGAAACTAAAGTGGAAATATGATGATGTGTATGCGACCATCTTCGTTCATTTCTTTATTCGACCTGCTCTGCATAAAAATATAAGAAAAACATTTGATGTTAAGAGTAAAACTGTCGAGTGAATTGCTTCTCTAAGAACTGCGAAAAGCAATAGCGATAAAGACAAGGCTTAATAACATGTTCAGACGTGCCAGAATTGAATGAACAATTATCCGACTACAATGTGAATAGTGGTATGCTGGAAAGGTATGAAGGAAATGAAATAATGTGAAATATGAGGAAGCGGTGGCGGAAGAAGGGATCAATAACCGGAGAGCTCTTGGAAGGTGGAATCAAGCTCCTCCGAAATTGCTTTGTATCTCTCCTTCTCGTGTACCAGTTCATCTGAAACGAACAACAAATACACGCTTGGTATGCGCGTAGGCAGCCAGGGTTAGCGGAGGAATTCAGAAGTTCGGAATGGAGCACAGGCGGGAAATTCCGATGCAAAGACAGTAAAGGCTATAGGAGGAAGTGTCGAGGGACGCGTGTAATGGATGTGAGAGCCATCAGAGGATGTTCCATAATTGTGATTCAGGGCCAAAGCTGTGTTACGATGGCGTACTTGTCCCGATTCTCGACACGAAATGTGTATATATACATATACATAAGCACAATCAAACATGCAATATATGAAAATCACTACAAATAGAAACTCAGCAAACAATTATGTTGTTTAATGTTTAGTAAATCACACTCACATACACACACCGGAAGTTAAGGAATAACAAAGTACATAGAGTATCGTAACACATTGCATTCGACAAAAAATTGAAAGATAAAACTAGTGCACAGCAAATGTTGTGCAAGAAGAAAGTGGGAAGCCACGATTTCGATAAGCAACAACTGCATCTCGATGCAGCAGTCTACTAGACACCATTAAGCTCGGTGAGCAGATGATCGAGCTCTTCCTGAAGTTGACGATTCTTCCGATCAGATTCATCTTTCTCTTCTGAAACTCACTTCATTGCACTCTGAACTTAGGAACAACTTGTTAAACAGGTATAGAAATCAGGCTATAAGAATAAGACTAGGGTGAAAACTATCTGGAATTTTAATCTACACTTTCATGCCGCATGCATCAACTATGTTCTCGTTCGGTTGACAGACGGAGTATTTTAAGAAGCAGCCCAGAAGGTGCATTCACATTCGGAAAACCACGCGATACAGTTTGCATCCAGCTGTTGGGAGTGAGTGGACACTCTTGATGCACATTATGAGACACTGACACTTTACGATCCTTGGATCTCCTGCACTGTCTGTTCGATCTCCTCCGTCAGATTACGCACACGTTCCTTTTCCAGCAGCAATTCATCTACAGACATAAACAACACGAAAATAAGACACCACTGACGATCACATAACAATACATATAATCATTTGCTGTTCTTAACAACTGTTTTACACCAAATAGAACAAAAAACTTGTGGTCTCCATCTCTTTCTCCCTTGCTCTCTCTCGAGAGTGCAGCTGACATAAAGCAAAGCCTGTTACACATTAGTGACAGACGTAACTTGACGGTGCACACGAATTCCAGGAATTCAAGCGAGTGGGCGAAGCATAAACGACGCGTCATTTACGACAAGCACAGGGAGATGTTCTATGAACGCTTCACAACACTTCACAGATTGATTTGCACGGAGCGATGTTCAAAAGAAAAGCATAAGGGAAATGAAGGATTAGATGATGACCATGAGATTTACTGCTCCTTACGAACCGGTTTCATAAAAATGTGCGTGGATATCTACGGAGCCATTACGTGCAAAATAACACCCTTTCGAATTTCGAAAGGAAATATAACCATAACGATGCTGAGATATTTGCTAAACTCCGGACAGCAGGCGTCTGCGGTGCGGATCGAACGCACTATTATCCCTTCTGGTGGAGAGGTCGTAAACGCGTTAGCTATTGGAAAAGGTAATAACGATGTTCGATCCCCACCGTACCCACCTGCGATCCGGAGTTTTGCGAGCATCTCAGCATCATTGTGATCACATTTCACATCTTACCTTGCCATAAAAAAGAATGGGTAGTAAACAAAAATGATTACATTGTGAAAATACTTGTGTTTAAAGAATTAAACTTGACTGAAATGGAGACCTCTATAGAGAGATAAGAACAAGAATACCTTCGAGTCTGTCCACTTCCTTCTGGAGTTTTTGGACGGAGCGTTCAGCAAACTCGGCACGGGTTTCAGCCTAAATATAGAGAGGCATTGTTGGTTGATCATATCTATGCATGGACTCGACTTTCGCACACAACTGACGACACGAAACGATAATAACAATAGGAATACATGCTTATAAGATTCCCAACGTACTTCGTGTTGTACACTTGACAGCGCAAAACAAGTACTGAGTAGTACAAATGTCAATCATTTTCACCGCATCGCTTGTGCTTCTCGAAGTACGGACGAAACCTTACGACAACTATCGCAATATTATCATCACGGGACACTTTCGCAATGAAAATCAACGACATCTACATGCGCTACCTCCTTCAGACGAGCAGAGATGGTACGGATTTGTTCCTCATACGAGTCTTCACGTTGAAGTGCTTTTTCTTCGGATACCTCGAGTGATTTGAGGTTATTTCCGACGACACGCAGCTCTTCTTCGAGTTCGACGATTTTGCTGTAGACAGAACACGACCAATTTACAATACGTACAAACACAACACATTTAAGGCACATGCGCCATTTGGGTGTAACACTGCCACGAACACCTTTACAAGATCGCAGCGCAGCAGTATCAGCTGTAAACGATCGAACAGATTTGCCAGCTGGATAGTTGAATGCAGTCACAGTCCGCATTTACTTGTCAGTATATTTCGACGAAAATGATAAAACAGATGTAGTGCTTTAGCCTTGGATTCCAAAGAGCACAGCGAACTTTTCTTGGAAAATCGTGCATTTTTCTTAATGTTTAGAACATTCTGATATCAACTTTTGCGAACACGCTAGCATTCATTCCATACAGCTAGGAAATCTGTCTTGCCATCAGAAGAAGCCCCACGATCACGATGTATAACTTCGCGCACGTACGGTGTTCAGACCTCTCTCAGTCGCGACTCGAGCGAAGCGATATGGACAGCAATATGACTTTCGCGCTGCATTGCTTTCTCCTCATTATTCTCTTTCCGGCGTAAATTGCTTGCTACAGCGGAAAGATCACGCTCAGCTTCGAACGCTCGTCTGGTAGAACAGTGGAATTAAAGGGAATCAGTGTTAAGTAGTTAGGAAGTTTTGAAAATCAAGAACTAGTTTGGCTTCATTACAGGGTCAGGCATAGTAATGGTAATTACTGATTTACGACTAACTGTTCTTAAATAAGGACAAGTTTAAAAGTCTGGCCAAGTCAACTTTGTTCTTAAATAATTTCCACCAAAAGCCCAGTGTGGTTTACTCTCTACAAGTGCTGGAGTTGAATGATCTCCGACCACGGTCTCTAAAGTGGAGATTGTCTGCAAAGACAAGTCTGAAAGACTTCCCAAAATTCGGCTACGTAAATATACGTCTTATTCGCCGGAAAAAAAAGTTTGAGAAGATAGAAAAGAATAGGGCTCACTATAGCTAATAGGGGAATTCGTTTATACAACGGATTTTCACTATACGTAGGATTTTGAGTCGATTAGTCGCGACGCTAGGTAGCGCGATACCAGATGTCGCATGGGACTAAACGCGAGTCAAAAGCGATAAGGTGCTTCCTTGACACGCAAATGAATCAGAAAATTGGTTCTTTAGCTATGTTACTACGGATCTACCTATCTTTGGATACACATAATTTGATGTGTATGTTCATGCGTACATCATAGGGATAGGAGTGGTAAATCAGATTAGTGCAATAAAACAGTGGTGTTAATGAGCCTCCCACGAGAGTTGTTACATGCTCAAAGAAATCTTATTGGTAATCGCATATTCCAGTCAAGACTGCAGAACAGAATAAGACTCGGAACCAGTTTTCCTGACCCTGGGTAACAAAGAGGGCCGTATTTTTCAACGTTAGTAAGATTAAGCAGTGTTATATTCCAATTAAAGGTGTTGTGACTATGGATGGTTTGTTAAGTAATTTTTAAACTAGCAGAGATGGTTATGTGTTGTCCAGATACGACGGCGGTATGACGAAGGTTTGAAGCAGATCATATGGCTCACTCATCAGAACACGATGGTGGCCGAACCTCTTTCAATCTGTAGTCAAGTTGGCGAATCTGTTCGGCGAATATGTCTTCCTTCTCGAGAGCTTTTTCCTCGGAAAGTTCGAGCGACTTCAAGTTGTTACCAACCACACGCAATTCTTCTTCCAATTCGACGATTTTGCTATATTCTCTCATTCAATAGAACCAATAAAATATAATTAATAAGATATAAGGTGCTCTTTAATGGAAAGAACAGAGGTTTTTGAAAAGCGTGAGTGGGGGTGGTATGTGAAAAAGGTAGTTGGAATAGATAAGGGAGAGTGATTCGCAAGAAAAGTTGTCAGTACTTATGCCGTGTAGAGCAGTGAGAGTTTGTCCATGTTCTCGATGTCTCCTTCAAATTGGACCATTTCCATGCAACGATTCACTTTCCAATCGAATTTTTTCCACAGAACATATTATTTCCCATAATCAAATAGTGATTCATTCTGATGATCATATTTTTTGAAATCTTCTAAATATCCTAGAAATCTGACGTAATGCTCATAAAATCCATGAAGCCAGAATGAAAACCTCACTAGTCATTACACACCAGATCGAACATTAGTTCCCAGTACTAATCCAAGATAAAAACGAAGACTCTGCCCAGGTGACGCCTACTCAGAGTAAACGAAACGGAGTGCCCTTCAAACAACGCGATAACGCCAAACCTCACACCAACAACGTCATACGTCATACACGCTAAACCTAAGAATTTTCATTGGAAAATGAGAATGAGAACTAAGGACCGTAGAAGCAACGCTGAGTAATGTTGACTAGAGATTTTAAAGACTAAGCCTTTACTTCTGACTTCCATACCGGTCCAATGTGGTAATCTAGAGAAAAGACACAACATGTGCCATCCCATATGCGAATAAATTCTCTCGTATTACAGATTCCTATGCTTGTGAGTCGCATTGATTAGAAAACAAAAAATTTCATTATAGATAACCTTATCAGAAAAACGAATCTTAAAAACGGAGTAACTAACTTCTCTCCAGCTTCGGCACGTTCTTCTGCTCTCTCGAGATCAGCTTCAACCATTGCTAACTTACGGGCAACCTAGAAATCGGAAACATCGTATTCAATTCCATAATGCCTTGAGAACATAAAATCCAATACAATCGCAACGAACAGTTAGTAAAGGAAGAAAGCATGCCGTTGAGTATTCTATAGCAAACGATTGCGACTACGTTAGGCACCAAATAACACTAGGAGGTCAGACTCAGTTCAGTCTCGCCTCATCATATTTTCTATCGGCCTCCTCGGCAAGCATCTGTGCTTCCTTCAGTTGAGCTTCAATCGTATTTGCACGCTCTTCATCTTGGAATGAACGATTCTCCATCACTTTGCGTACACTGAACCAACATAAGTGCGTCTAGTTAAGTGAAAATTTACTCTCAACCAGACCAATGTGACAATGGCTGTGGATAAGAGTGGATAGGATAAAAAAAAAGCTCTGCAATGAACGTCCCGCTTACTTTGCGCTTGCTGACAAATAGACGAATGGAAACAGGCACGTACATGAACAGTACAAAGAACGTGTACCTCTGATATGAGCTATTAGAAAGGCAGCGATATGCAGTACAAATTACTTAATGGTAATCATGTTCCGCTTTTAGAACCATCGCTGACTTTCATGTGCAACAGGTGAGACCGAAATGAAGTGGAGTAGAAATGTTAATGAGACCATGACGGTGGTACCTCTTCACTCTTGCTTTCAGTTTCATGCAATAGCGTTTGCGCTTCACGCAGCTTCGTCTCCAACTCCGCACAACGGTCTTCGTCTACGTCTACTCGATTCTCCAGCGATTTTCTTGCTCTGTACGAACGGTATCGTTAGTCACACACTCCTACATATTAGAAAAAAACAGTAAATTTTCAGGAAAAAGAAATTCAACAATCTCAAAAAAAAGAACAACCATGCATCCAAGTCGACCGGAGTTTGGGGAAAAGTGTTGTGGATGGGGAAGGGCAAAGAAGATAAACATGCAGTACTCTTTGTGACGGCGTTGAAGGAAAACACAGTTGCATGAACTGGTTAGAAATCAGTACAATCGAAACACATAGCTCAACATCAATGCATGGGCGTTTTCATTCATCTGGCTAACCTGTTGAAATTGATGTACTTCTTAAAGAAACTTCTGACAAGATGTTAACTACTGTGTTCGTTTAGCCCCACTTAAAGACTAGTCTATTTCTGGAGTTAACTTCGACTGTACACTGCGCAATTTTCGGGACACACTACCATAGAGCCCGAGGCTATTCAAACGCTCTCTCCAGTTCACCATAGAATGAAAACTGCCCATGACAAAACAGAAATCTCCTGATTTGTAGCGATTGTTCGGACCTCTTCATACTTGCGATCGGCGTCCTCGGCAATCACTTTAGCCTCGTCTACCTGCGTTTCGAGGAAGTTCGCACGTTCCTCGTCCTGCTGCGAACGAGTCTCCATCGACTTGCGAGCACTACACAACACAAAAGTCAACGATAACACTGGACACGACTCGACACGTATGAGCATTAGCTAGAATTCACCATCTAATGACGAAGTGAATACAAGCGGCTGCGTAAGTGATGTATAGCGATCGCAACTAAAGCGGTGGCAAATACTGTGGGGTGAAAAAGAACGAAAGCGTTATCGCTAGGTCATCCCAAAAGATTGTACAAGCGAATATACTCGTTATGATGTTTTCGAGCATCAGTTTTTCTTATTTGTAACGCTACACGAGGGTTAACAATGGCAGAGTCTGGTTTTTTGTCCGATCTGCCGTACGACTTTTTGTCAGTCTTTCGTCATACATCGTTTGCACAGCTGCAGGTTATACCACAACTCCAACACAGACACTGAGCACTAGACTGGTCTTCTTTTTGTTGTAAATCTAGCTAAGGCAATCACAATTTGACGAGCACAGGACATATGAGGCAAGCGGTCGGCAGCGGGATGGCCAGCAGGACTGGAATTAGACCAGTACTGCCACCAACCGCTCTGACTCGTCGACGTTCTGCGTTGCTTCCTCGAGTTTTTCGGTAGCAATCTTGAGGCGTTCTTCAGCACGCTCGAGCTCCTCTTCGAGCAGTGTCATGCGACGATTCAAGGCAGCTACTTCTGCCTCAGCCTATAACGATTAGAGACGAATGAAACGATGGAAGGACCTACAACTAACCGTTCAGCTTCATCGGCTGCTTTCGAAGCTTCCTCCAACTTTGAGGTGGCGATCTTCAAGCGATCCTCAGTACGTTCCAAATCCTCCTCAACGAGCACAATGCGGCGATTCAATGCCGCAACTTCGGCTTCAGCCTAGACCATTATATGCAAAAAACGAGAAAAAGATAGGATGGAAAGGAAGTTGGGTGGTGACTTTGGACACTTAGATTTGCTTTAGTTGTCCAGAGAAAGAAATTTAAACTCATAAAATGCTTAAAAATAATAAGTCCTCGGGAACTTCTAGTCAAGTTATTGGAGGTGTTTTGTAAACATCTTCTTTAAAAAAACAAGAAAAGGGCTTCTAAAGCAATTTAATACATCTTCGTTCATTTAGAAGACGAAAAGACTTTTTCCCGCTAAGTAAATAACCAAAAAATTTGACTATTCCGCAAAGATTTCGAAGGACAAAGTAAACCCCAATCCATTTGAAACTCCAAACACTATATGTAGTCGAATTCTGATCGTACAAACATCGACACCTACCTACTACTACAAAAAATTGTAGTCTTTGGTATTCTGCAAGGAATCTTCTAACAGCTATCGCTGAGTTCAAATGAAGCTGATAGGACGGGCCGGACTGGTCGCCTATGCATTGCGGGACCGGATGCCGTCCGTTGTTGAAAAGACTGGCTCTCTCCAAACACACTAGGAGAGAATTCCCGCATCCTCACCCACAATCGCGTATGCACTATCGTCAAACTACAACGTAAACACTCTAGTTGTTTATTAGGTTGATTTACGCCCTGCGTAGCAAACGTGGTACTTGTATCGCCCAGAATCGCATTAGCACAACGAACAGTACGACTTCCGGACTAAAACACTTTACTCGAGACCACAATGGGACAAATTGACAACCTGCCAGAATCGTCGCCGCCTTTTGAGACGGCGAACGAAGCGGCCAGCAATTTGTCCGGACGGGAGCAGCAGTGGGTCTCCCACCGGTCGCCGGCGGGCTCGGCATGGCCTTGAGCAGACGAAGAACGACCATGGATGAAACATCTGCGTCCACCCGGGGGCACTGCCACTCCACACAGCCTCGTTTCGAATCGATAGTTTTGCAGCGGAATGAGTCAAAACCGGCACTTTGCTTTCCGAATACACTCCATCTAATGGATTCATAGGTCCCAATCAGAGAGCCGGCGTATACGGGCCACGAGGAAAAGCACATCCAGAAAACTTCCAGTGAGTTTTGTAAGAAATAGCAATAAAAAAGTGCCATCAAACGTCTTTTTTACGGGTTCTTAAAACGGTCTTCCATAGCTTTTACCAGTTGGTAAAATCCTTCGTAGAATCTTCGGCAACAAGTTCGACACAGAGGAGAAAGTCATTTCGTTTGTATAGAACTTAATGGAGATTTTTACAGGCTTTAGAGTCATGAACAAGGGAAATATGACCAAGAATGAGGAATGTTTCGATCCATTTTTTGGGTTTTAGAAAAAAAAACCCCATAACCCTTGAGAACGGGCCAAACGGAAGCGTTATTCCTTACGAGTTTTTAAGGAAAAAACCGTCGGAGATGAACAGAAATTAGGGCGTTTATCTTACCAAAACGTTCAAGTGTGGTCTACAGTGTGTTAATGTCAGAACGAAACCATAACTGCTGCCTATCAAAAGTGAAAATTCGGCTTTGAAAAGATATGATAGAGAGAGAGAAAGGAGTAAAATGTAGGCAAAGAAAATAACTGAATGAATAGTCTTACGTCTTCACGTTTTTTGCGCTCCTCTTCGAGCTGACGTTGTACTTCGTCGGCCTCATCCTTAGCGGCTTCCGCCTCCTCGCGAGCTTGTCGCATCTTCTTCTTCAGCACATCGAGCAGCGACGTCTGCTGAGCACCTTCTTTGTTCACTTTGGACATTTTTGCAGTTGATTGCGAATGTGGGCGACCCTATGTGACGACAGTGAAGTGCTGGAAGTGGAGTCGACGACTGGCAGCCGACTGTGGGAGGCGGAGTTCGCTCTCACGGCGCAGCTCTCCAGGAGATCAAACAAAAGCAGAGCACGGTCGGAAAAACGGCCGAGTCGCTCCGCGTGTTTGACGATCTCTCAAAATTGATAAGCATCGATTGAACGGTCGCAGGTTACCGTAACGAAATTCGGAACCGAAAACGATCAACGGCAATCGAAACGTGACGGTGATGAATGACTGGACGTCTGTACGCAATCAAAGCTTAGCCGAATTAGCACTCGCCATGGCAATCGAATCAATGTACTCTCATTGACAATGCGGATGGTGGGTGGTGGCTAATGGGTGGTAACATGAACGCCAGCATAGGAAACACTACCCACGAAGAATGTTGACCAGATTGGGGAAGATATCGCGGCTCCCAGATGAGATTGACCGGTTCGCACAGTAGTGTCTCGCTTTTTGTAAACGTTTTCCCAATCAAAAACGCACTAGACGGTGGCGACATTGAACGTTTCCATAGGCGAATGGAGGGAGACGAGATATTCAAGCACTCGAAAACATACGGAATTTGGCACTTCTGCAAGTTATATAACCAAAGGTTCACAATCTTCGTGGGTTATGACAATAGAAACACGAAATCAAACTAGAAAATGAAACAGGGAACGAAGAGAGGTCATAAATATGACGTCACACAGAAGGATTAAGCTTCTGAAAAGCTTCGAAGACAAGGAACACGAGAAAAAAAACCCGGATGAATTCATGGATTTACTCATTAAACAACAAAGGTAAAGACAAAAAATACTGCGTTTGAAATGCGGCGAATGAAAACGCGGCACGTCCGAACAGCTTCGAGCCTTCGCTGGCGCGAATCGAAAATGGAATACGGCGAGGCGACGTCGCACTACCGGGCTCCGCCCACCGCGACGCGACGAGTTTGAATCGAAGCGGCGGCAGGCTGCGTCAGAGCCGGTGCTCCAGAGGGCAGACGGGTGGTCCCGCCCTGTCCTGTCTATGCTATCAGACAGACCCTGCAAGGAAATCAGCAGCTTATGGTGTGTCCTTTGGTTGCCGATCATCGCTTGACTCATTGCCAGAGAGACGGCAACGGTGTAAACATCACAATTGATTGGTCACAGATGAAAATGCGCTCAGCTATTCGGCTTTTGAAGAAAAAAAATTGGAATGGAAATGTACAGAAGTAGAACTGAGGCCGTGATCAGTCTAAGGGCTTATCCTGGATGGATGTTGTCAGTCAGTTCGCAGCAGACCTCAGCGAAATTTCATGGATTTTTCATCGCCTTCGGGCCAAAACAGGTTGTACCTTGAATCCATTCTCATCATCTATGGAACTTTCAATGTCTTTGTGCACCGTGACCGATTTAGTTCATGGGATTTTCGATTCTGCTGGTAGTGCAGCATTCAACGGACGTAGATGGAGCGGATATCCTTCCAGCCAGCTGTTCATCGATGAAGTTGCTGAACGACTGGCAGAACTACTTGAGTGGTAACGGAGAGCTGTGTGCTGAGCGTTGGTGTCTGTGTGTTTGTTTGTGCCTAACCTGTGATTCCCGAGAACCAACGAGGCCATCACATCCAAACGAACTGACGATCGCTGACCGCGTACTCAACGGAGATCCAGAGATCCGATTTGATTGAATATGAGATACATTTAGCCGTGGATCAAATTTTCTGGTAATTCTAAGGACAGACAAAAAAAATCGCGAGTGTGGATGATTAGAAAGAGCAATGATTGGCTCATCGTCAAGCCATGAGGAAGCTGGTAGAGGAAATAATTGGACATTGAAGAAAAAAACAGGTACAATCTGAGCATGATAGAACTGCACTAAAGCTCATAACTAAATCGAATACATCGCTGTTCGTTTAGAATTCTATGGATTAGAAGATCTAAGCGATGTTTCATTTGTAATGATCCACAAAAACACGAAATCGAATGCCGATGTTCTATCGAGCCAGTTATAAATAGCGGCCTTGTTTGGCACAGTAAAGGTGATTTAATAAGGACCCGTTCTATTCAGCGGTCCAAGTAGAAACGACTTAATGGACGAAAGGATCCGGTTGGGGTTTAGATTGCTTTGGTTGATGATCGACGAAGGCGTTCTACCCAACCCTATTCATGAAGTTAAGGAAACGGTAAGCATAAAACAGTAGAAAATGATGTACTCCCATGGAAAGTAAGCTTCAAAAATATTAAATTTTACTGTTGGAGAAGAGAAAAAAAACATCTGCGAGCCAACTAAACATCTTAAAGCCTAGTGTTAGTTATGACAGAAGTCGTAGAAAGAACGAATTGATTGAACGTCAGGCAATCGCTTCTAGGAGGAATTCTGAGAATTGTGTTGGGGGTACGCGGAAAGACTGCGGATGAGTGGTGTGGTGAGTGAATGGTCGTTGAGTGTGTGTGTACGTGTTCGTGGACCTTGAATGTATGTGAGTCATTCATGCATTGTTCCTCAAACCACCTCACTATTCTCAACACATCTATCCCATCTCTTCACGCGGCCAGCTGAATTAGAACTCGTCGTAATCGTTTTTGTGACAGTTTGTCGCCTTGTCATTACAAGAACTTCAAGTCAAATATATTACTAAGAAAGGGTAGTAATTCAGAGAGCCAGAAAATGAGGCAATTCTAAGCGGAATGTGTAACCTCCGGTCAAATAAGCAAAATCACGGAAGTAAACGCTCTTCCTAGGAAGTTTATTACGGATATTAGTAGATAGAGAACTTCCCAGATGTGAGTGTATTCCTTGCGTTACAGCGCTAGAGCTTGTGCATCTACCACGCTGCACTTTCGTTTCTCTACATTTGACCGGCAACTTCGTAGCCGATTCATCGCCGACGATTCGTCTCGGGCAGCTGTGATGTTCTCCTGCCGTCTTTATCAACCAGCTTCATACGCTCTCAAGCTCAGTGTCCGCGCGTCTGCAATCCGCGCGCTATTCCGGTGGCGCCTCGCCCTGCGGGGAGCTGGCGACAGTGTAAAGCAAACACATGTTAAATCATTACAACATCGATGGTGGCAAGGTGGTGAGCCAAATAGGAGAAAAAAGGGATCTTATGCTTAAATGGCAACAGATCCCGATGACGAGAAAGACGAATAGCTGTAGTGAGATCAGTTATGAAGCGAACTACAACGACTTTCAAACGTTCTACTAGCAAATTCTGCCATAGTAAGCATGCATTGACTCTCAGTAAAGGAGAGTGCTTTTTTTTCAAATCTAATTTATATCACGAATGGCGTAGGGGATTAGTGATTGAATCGTTTGCAGGCGGTGAGTCGTTTGACCCTCACCCAGTGCCAGTCTATATCCTTCCTCCCTTGGGGGCTGACAAATTGCAGACTCGTTTCTGAAGGCCAAAGCATTTACATTCCTTTGGTTCAATCTCGCAGCTCACTGTAAAAAAACTCGTACCAACATTGATTACCTCGGCGAATTTTATACTATATTACTATATAAAATGAAATACAAGGAATACTTTTCCCACGGAAAAATAAAACGAGAACAAACCACGCTACTAAAAGGACTAGTTACGTACTGGTCTCTGGGAGTATAACCATTTTCTGTTCGCTTATGAGTACTGATGAGAGTGTTCTTTTTTATTTACTGCCTACTACAATTTTTCACGGCAGCGTATTATGTAAATTACAACCACAATAATGCTGAGATATTTGTGAAACTCCGAACCCCGTAGGTATCTGCGATGGGGAACGAACGCGCAATTACCCTTCCGGAGCCCAAAGCGTTCACCACCACACCATGCGTGTCACTCGTTTCGCCGTTCTCTCAGCTAGTTTTCTATCTACCAGCGCCATCAGCAATCACACTGATCACAGTGCGTCTCGGTTAAGGATTGTACGCATAGCCTCGCTGCCACGCAGTGACGTAGAGAGCGGCCGCGTAGAAGGTTTCTTTAGAAGATGAGAAACATAACGAAGAAAAAAAATATCATAGGAAGAACAAATCATTGTGATCCAAGTAGTAGAACTTTTAGTATAGCAGAAGCATTTGGGTATACTGAGAACGGGATTCATTGCCAGGTAGTGAAGCCCGCTTCAAAAATACTTCAAGATTGACTGTTTCACTTAAGGATTTTTTGATTATGTGTGGAATTTCATTACAAATTTGAAGCATCGTATCATAAAAAAGATTAAGTCAAGTGAAGTGTCGGCCCACAGTTTCAGGCAATTGTAGTCAGAAACTGGTAATCCTCCCTTAGATACATACGGACCCACGGTGAAAACGTGGGAATGCCTTAGCACGACTACCTTGGAATTCCATGAAAGGAGACTCATCCACCTTATTAAATGCCACCCAAATGAAAAACTGTCGTTGGACTGACAACATTCTTTGGATTACCCAACTATCGAGTAAATAAAGAAATACGTCATTAAATAACTGAATTGTAGCTTTATGAAGAAGTCGCTCATAGCAACACGGAACAGTTGATTCACGAAATTTCATGTTAAATTAAAACGTCATAAAAAATCAATTGGTTCCATTTAAGAGTTAAAGATAACTTCTCCAAAAAGAAGCCGCTTTTTAACTACCGTAAACACTTTGTTTTCCACCAATGTGTTTCGTTTGAATGATGTCAAACGACGTTGAACTCTCCACAGCTAATAGTTCCATAACCACTCAAGATTCTCTAGTAGTCATCGAAATAAAATGTCGAAAATGAAACAACAATGAAGTAACAAGAAAGTGTGAGCCAATATCGATGACCTTATAAAATCTATGTTACCTTTGCATTTTATGAGCTGAGAAAATGGAACGTACTGAAGAGGATCACCTGAAGAGAAGTTAAACGCCTCCACAAAGGGAGGAAAACGAATGGCAATAAGAGAAGCATTCGATGAACACGAACAGCTAGGTAACGTCGACCGAAACACGACACTCACCTCTTGGACCTTCTTCTCCTTCTCTTCCAACTGGCTGGTGGCAGTGGCCAAATCTTCCTGAACTAAACGCTCTCAGCTTTCTGTTTTATGAGACGATAAACTGAATCCATGGGAAGTTTTCATAAAGTTTATAGATTTCACTTGAACTTCAAAGTGTAAAGACCAGTTTTATATTTTCCTTAGACGTTTTTCCTTCGTATGAATGTTCGAGTTACCTTTTTTAACCTAAGGGTCAAGAAGCCAAGTGTGCAAGAAGGTCGTGAAAGCTGATTGCAAAACGTTCAGTGCTCTCTAATTTTTATTCCAGTCATTTCTACATTCCTACAATCCACAGAATACCACTGCTTCAAAATGAAACTCGAAAGAGACAAAATGTGTCCTGCATAAATTGGCATTGCTGGCATATTTTTCTGACCATTTCTAACTGAGAATGCTTCAAGTGGCACTTCGATTAAGAAACCACTGTCTGCCTCTTGTATTTTTTAAACTTTCATCTTCAATAAAATCGCATTGAAGTCACTTTTTCAGTGTTCGTAGATGGAAATATTCGATGACTCGATTCAATTATTTGAAATCCCCGTATCCCAAGTAGGTGATCCATAAGGACCATGAAGTCAGGGGAAGAAACGAAAAGCAAATACGTTTGATTATCATAACTAGTGAGAGTAGGTCATACAAATATTAAAGCTGATAAATTTTATACAAACTGAACCCTAAACTTTCATGAAATCCTGTGAAGTGGAGAATGAAATGTCTTCAACGAGGTCACATTGAAGATCTCCACCGGAAAGATTAGCGAACATGAGAGCTCGTTTTTTCTTTTTATTTGATAACATAACAGTTTCTTTACTGTTCATTCACTGAGAAGAAGCATTGATTTAGGGGATTCTTACCGAAGAATAGGCCGAAAACCCATGTTGAGACCGAAAATGATAAGGCTTCAGGCACAATGGCTGAAGCCGAATGCACCGCCTGGAGCGTAGTGGTTTGAGTTCACTTGAGGATAAACGGTGACAGCGATTTTTACGGTAAGCAAAGATGAGGTAAAAAAAAATAAACAAATTTCGCTTGAAATGATCAGCTGTCTTCGTAGTACCATAGTGGCACTCATATTCGACTAGAGGTACTTGAATAAATGGATTCGAGCACTAATTACAGTACACCCCATCGATTTCTCTTTCTAATACTGAATATTTTAGTGAGAATGTGACTAAATATGGGCGCGTATAGCTGTTTGTAACAAGATTTGGTGTGGTATTAAAAACAAGGGTGTGGCGCAGTGGTCGGAGGCTCCCTGCAATACACATGGGATCGGTCTCCGCGCCTAAAGCTCACAAAGCCTTCCATCCTCTCGTGGTCCGCAAATTGGTATCAGACCTGTCTGAGAGGATAGCAACACTAGCCCGATACATCAATAGGCCACTGCGAGTCATCGTACAGGCCAGATATGCATTCAATCATTTTCAACGGTGATTAATGAAATCGAATGCATGACGCATCCCTCTGGGATTGACCAACGCTGAGAGCTGTATCCTTTATTCTTTTATGGCGCTGATATTAAAGCCGAAAGCTTTTTTAGCTTTAGCTTTTATGACTAAATACATGTTGTAATATTCTTCTCCGTATTATTCCATCTGTAACGCTGTTATTGGAAACACTTTGGAAACAAGCTCAGTGAAAATCCAATGCTTCTGCTTCAGTGAGGTTTTCAGTTGCTTCAAAGATTGAAGTACGAGTAGATTTCTTAAGAATACTGATTACCGTAGATCTAGCTATAAGCTAAAGCCTTGGCTTTATGATTTCAAAATTTACATCAAAATCATCAGAACAATGGAAATGGAAGGAATTCTGGTAAAAATTACTAAGAAAAAATAGTAACAAATTAAGACGTTCAGGAATCTTGGAGTTTGTAAAATTCAAACATTCCAATAATTTTTAGAGCCGATCTATGAGTCAACAAAGCGTTTTAATATTTATAATGGCCGATAAAGTCTTCACAAAATGTCGAAATCCAAAAGTGCGGACTACATGGTCCAAAAAAAATGTAACAACTTTCAAAAATCATCTAGAAACAGCTCATCGTCATGTATAACGCTGAGCTAGATCGTATTCGTACCTGCGCCTTGTCGAGGTCGTTCTCGGTCTGCATCATCTTCTTCTGGGTATCCCGAAGTTCTTCCTCGACCCGCTCCAACTTTTCGGTAATCTGGCGGACTTTCTCTTCGGCGGCATCGGCTCGATCGAGAGCGTTGTCCTGAAGAAGGCAGTTCTCGACAAGGATACTCACTAACTTACTTTATCCGGTACTTTAGGTGCTACTATAATTCGTTTGAAGACACTGTTACATCAGGGATACGAACTATGAGAAAATAAGTGCAGGGATTCGGAGTCTTTTATGAGTTTTCCAGTAATTCTGAAAGCTACCAGACCAAGCACCACTTTTCCATATGCCAAATGTAGGAAGAAAATCAGGAATTCAACGGATGTTGTTATGAAAGATGAAAGAAAAATTAATGAAATAGCTAATACGTATTCTTTGGTATCGAATTAGTTAACAACGTTCTTCGTGGAAATTCTGTCGTGAATCCTTCAAAGGCATCCTGAATCTTGGCTTTTTGTAAACATCGCCAAACTTGCTCGAAATCCTCTTTTATATGGAGAAGGTGCAGTTCTAAGCAGCAAGCATCAAATTTAACATATACTTCTCCTAACGAGTCCGATACCAGAATTTAACATGTCCACTACTTGACTCATGTATTTGCCCAAAAGGTCCCTCAAAATACTTTACCAGATATTAGAAGTACTGTCCTGTACTACAGAGTAGTGTTCCCGATAGTAGTTCGTCAACGCTTGCACGGTTTGCATGCACCTTCTGCGGGGTGGTCGAACATCAGATTTGTTTACAAAGTACCTTTGTGTAAAATCAACAAAGAATTGAATTCATTTTTTTTCATTCCCTTCTCGATTACAATTCCTCTAGAGAGAAACACAACCAAAAACATCTTCAGATTCCTTGTGAAGGGCAATCGCCGATACGCAATCGTTTCTATAACGTTTTCTTCGGCGATCTTCCAGATTCCTCAGTGGGCGCAGTTTCATTACGCTGATGCTTATTGGATGGTGTTGGTGCAGGAGCCGGCTGGCGAACCGTAGAGACAGACATCAGATTCCACATGGTGTAAGGATCGAAACCTCTGTTCGCTTGCTATGTATTACACTGTTCACATCAGGGCCTGTCGTGCCGTCGCTTAGCCTCCCACATCAGGCTAACCAGAACTCGGATTGAAAACGTGGGGCGTGGAGAATTCCAAGAAGAAGATCAAGCCATAAAAACATAGACCTACGGATGCAATTCGACTACTTCTTAGACGAATGCCATTTTCTTCCAGCGACAACCAACAAACGTCTGACAATACTACAAACGTGTCCCATTCAATGTTTTTAAGATTAGTAAGACGAAAAACGTTACCAGACAGAGCTCATATGCAGTGCTAACGTCTAAAACACGACCCACGTTCATTTCTGTTTGTCAGAATTTTTGGTCTATCGACGAACAACATTTCAAGGTAACTTTTTCGGGATATCGCTTACACAGCATTCCACCTTCGCTTGGCCCCGCGCTATTATTTCCATACCGCTCGCTTTAATGATACTTACCAGTGAAGTTTCTCAGTTATAATTTAAAAATCGCTGAGAAAATCCACACTTACATTCCTATGGGCATCATCACCGTTTTTTTTACAGGACTCTTCACTCCGGAACAAAATATCGTTCGTGTGATTCATCGCTATTCTTCGATAGACATCAAATTCATCGGCACGAATGATCATAGAGAGCCAGAGAGAAAAAACTGGGGCATAACACATGTTATGAGGGGTACTCCTACCAGCACTTCTCGATTATAAACTTTTAAAGAATATTCGAGAACTGGATTAAGATAAAACCCAACGAAAATCGAAATCCAGAGAAGCATCTGAAAACCAGCAGCGTATGAGATTCCAAAGCAAAGAAAAAAATGCTTGATACGAAGTGGTGACAGTTCTTGTCTACTGAGATTAGCAATCGAAACGAAGCGTGCTGGGATAGTCTATTTCATACCTTATGAGTTAAATTTAACGCCGTGTTCCACGTTTGAGGTCTTTGAGAGACTTAAGGGAAAGTAATTTGACGAAGTGAAATTGAATCGGATACGAACACGGGGAAGCTAGTGATAATTTGATCATATGTGCGTTGATAAAAGCAGGCGAATCGAACTGGTTGAACAAGACAGCAGCGTCGTCAGTCAAATGAAACACACTCCACCTGTGGAGATGCCCTTGCATGAACATGGGAAAACACACATACATCGCCATAAGCGCAACACCTTACGGCATTTTTCAGGCACGTGCAAGTCTAACACCACACCCAATATTGATTCCACGATTCTGGATCGATATTGAACACTTTGGAAGCGAAGTGCTCGATCAGGTTTCTGTCTACACATACAGCCCATAACTGGAGATTTCATTCCGTATTGATATAGTTTTAGTAAAAGACGGCATTAAGAATAAATCCAATACCTTCTCGATCTTCATCGCCTGCATCTTCTTCTTGATCGCGTCCATTTTGCTTAGTGGTTTGTAGAGGGAATGGAGTGCAGCCGCAAACTAGGAGAACGATTCCGTAGTACTGATTCTGACTGCCAGAGGCGGGAAGCGTCCCTCCTCCTGAGCTTAGTCCCCGCCGCTTCGCTCCTCCCCCCCACGCAGCCGTGCCTGTGTGTCTCCGACGTCGTCGCGTTCTCTCCTCGGAGCATGACGGACTGACTACCGTTTCCGCACTTCCGCCACATTCCGTCAGTTGTCCTGGCGTCTCCGTATCTTCCGGCGGGTGTAGATGGTGCACCGCTCGGTGACGTCTAGCATCTCTACGGTTTTTGTCACGGTGGGGGTGTATCCACCGCTTCAGTGCGAAATCACACTCATCCCGCCGCTAACATAAAGATAGCTTCGGCAAAACATATTACACCAATAGCTACGTTGAGTCGTACCACAAAACCTCAGGGCAAACGCTAATGCCGATATAATGATAGTCATATAAATATTTCGCAAAGTTGCTGAAAGTACGATGATTTGAGCCCTCATGGCATTGTATTGCTGAAGCAGAACGAAATTTAAAAAAAATTAAACTGAGAAATTTGTTCTAACTGAGCGAATCTGACCTTTCTAGAATTATCTAGAAGATTCCAGGTGTTTTTCTTTTGGGTCTGAACAGCAATTCCTCACTCGTTGAGGAGTGTAACAGAGTGAAACATGACATCTATGAAGAAAGCAAGTTTTCAGAAAATACTAGTGTAATGATGTGGTCAACTGGAGTTGGGGGGATGGTGTGATCGCTCCTAGACTTATGTGTGCTTTCCCAAATGTAAAGTCCAAGCTTTTTCGATGTTCTTAACAGATTTTGGTGCTGGTTTTCCATCAGAAATTGCTGTCATCTAAAAACCTCCATCCAGGCGAATCGGTGTTGGAGCAGATGGATGGAGACAAGCCGCCCTAACGCTGATCAGCAGATGTTATGCGTATAGACGTTATAACATTCAGCCCTAACAAACACCACACATTGTGTTGAGTGGAGATTTATTCCATGGATGAACACAAGCAATCTGTAGCTGTACAACACAGTACACACTGTGGCATTAGGAGAATGTGAAATCAGCTGTGGAACGAATGACTCACCATGACGTCTTCTTCAGATTCCTAACATTTTCTAACAGAACAATTATCCCTTGCTGGAATCTAAGCTCATACAGTGTTTAACACGCTATGGTTAAGAAAAGATGACACGTAGCGACTTTCAAAATGTTAGCTTGAAACCAAGTCAATTCCTTCTGAGAAGTGAGCGATGAACAGGTCAGCGTTTCTTCTCTTTTTTTCCACCTATCTGTTACTTCCAATTCATCGAAATCGAAACGAGGCAGAGAACTGCTCATAACAGGGTTAGGATGTTTGTAAAGAATGAGTAGATGTGTAACTTTAAAGAATACAGATATTAGATGGTCAGCAGGTAGTTCTCACTTCATAAACATAGTTTACACATAATTCATTGGGTCTTAGAAATAATATGGTAAGGACCACCAATTTTCTCGATACATGTCTTCATTTCCTAAGTGTTTCAAGACTTTTTTGTTTTTTTCTTACTTGCTAGAACACCTAAACGCCATAACAGCACCGTGCCCTAAGTCATCGCCTCAACAACCCCTCATCTCTTCTATCTTAGTGGCTACTGAAGCTCTCAGCTTCAACCTGAATAACTGGAATGTTGAATGAGCAGAAGCATAAGTGTTACTGATGCTAAGCGTGATATCCCTTAACAGGTGTTCCAATCACAGTGCAGGTTCCATCCACATACAATCTTTAGGTGGCAAATCTAAAACGACAGACATCAAGCCAAGAATGAACATTATGATCATCAAGAAAAAAAAGGACCACCATTGTAACCGCAAGAAAAGAACGATGTGAAACTAATAACATGGCAGCTCTACACAGAAATCAACATCATGCAAGAGACGATGGGCCGAGTTCGCTGAATGTGACGGGGCCATTGCTATGAATATTTCCTAACCCTCTACGTAGCAATCTCCATGACCGACTGTCTATTAACCTCGGTATTGATCCAAAAATTCTTTCCATTATTGTTTAGCAAACACGAAGTGCTATCTTATTTCTTTACTTATGCATAAGCTGACGCTTCCGCGGATTTCGCCTTCCTCACAGCCGCTTTCTAGGAGTCTTCCAGTGAATGTCATGTGGAGATCAACCGAGTTCACATGGAAGCGTACTTTCCTTTTGTCCTTCCTCTAGACAGCGTTTATTCTTGGCTACGTTTGAATGTAGTTTGCGATTAAACCGACTAAACTTCGGTATAGGTTCAATCACAAATCAATTACTCTGTTGTCTATCTTGCACTTCCATCGTCTCTAGTCAGATTAGTATTCTGTTTTGCATAATCGTTGCATAACACATTATGTCGAAAGAATTATTCTTTCCGGCTGTTCATTTACCACCAAGCATGCGTTGTACTATTTCTATGCAAAAGTACCTTTATACAGGAATATGACTTTACTTAGAATACGTTCAACATTGAAAGTCAGATGAGATTACGCACATCTCGGTTATAACTGACGGGCAAGAACTCAATGTAGAATTCTTCAGAGTGACTTACAGACCTACGATTAAGCTCCATTAATATTAACTGGTTTCCGCACTATTCATTAACAGAATACAACATAACAACGAGGGTTCATTACTGCAAAACATGGACAACTGAGATCAGTCTATGAGATGCTTTTACAAAGGTTCCGGTTTTGCGGTGAACAACTCTTCGAAACCAACCTAAAAGATATTATTTAATACATGGCTGTTGAAAACCCTATCAAAATGCTACACAGATTCTCTCAATAAGCTCTCATCGCTGTTATACTTGGGGAATCTCTTACTTATATATCATGCCCGCCACATTATTGCAATGATACAACGGGTCTTAAAGAACCAGTTTAAAATCTTTGGTGTTACGTTCCACTTTTTTCGGAGATTGGGTCTCGAAAACTAGACAGTGAAAAAACCACAGTGATAAGGACTAAATTCGAAACTTCTGCACTTTTTCTCAATCATGACCCGCACCATACTCAATATAGTCGCGAAAATACTCACAGCTGTTTGAGAGTCGTCGACGACGCACGGACGTATAAACATCAAGCCCGCCTGTCCACCTGTGAAAACAAAGGATCTGAAAGAAAGAGAAAAAATGATGAACTATCGTTACCATCACAAAAATGCTCATTCGAAAGTTTTCCAAGCCGCAAGGTAAGTGAATCCCCTAGTTTCTTTCATAAACTGAGGAACAACTGCATCTTTAATACGCATTGTACAGTAAATTATATGCAAAATACGAGTCGTTACGTCTACAAGTGTTTTCAAGATCAAAAGTGTGATCAACAGCATTCGAAAGACAGTTACACCTAAACATAAGAAATTCCTTTAACAAAACTAAACGAGGAAGAACCCCAACACTATGATTACTTTGAGAACTCAAGCCTCAAAGAGATTTCATGTATCCGAAATAGTTTTGACTTCTACTTAAATAATTACAAGGTCTTCGTACCAATCAGAAAATGCCAAATGTGATTCATGGAAAGCCTGACGATCGGCACTGTTCTATGTTGATATCTTTTGTTTGGATTTTTTGAAACCAGACTCTTCATTTAACCATCAAAGGAAATCTCAGTAGAATTTCGACATTTCAAGTGCATCGACTGCGAAGTGACAGCAAACACGTTCTTCTACTATGGAATTACGGTGGAAGGAAAACTTCAAACTAGTGTTAGCATGACGTCGAACTTATCCTCAGTTTGTGTCACAATGCTGTAAAATCACTGCGATACCCTGGAACATATTTCAGCCATGGTGAGGCCATAAGCTATTTGGGATGTCCACATTTAGTAAATTAAAATAAGGACGATGAACACTTTTATCAACCAGAAATCTATCCGTACCTATAACCGTCCAAATCATAAACTCATGCTCAAGCTAGACATTCGCTGCTTCTTTCAGTAAATATCCTTATATACTAATGTAAGGAGAATGTAGCCAAAAACGTACAGTATTTAAGAAAATATGAACATTAAAATTTGAACTATTATTTCGCTACGTGCAAACTTACCACCGACTGCTGCAAGATGGATTACCAGCGGAAAAATAAGTTATTACAATGTATAGTCACTATCGACAACAAGCGTCCTGTATAAAACGGCGATGCCAATGAGGCTGCCTCATTCGAACGGTGCTCCAATGAAGAAGATCCGACCCGATATGACGACGAAGACATCACATCAAGAAGACGAACTGTGGAGCATCGACTTGGATCATCGGCTCTGATGAAGATAAAGAAGTCCGAACGTTAGCCAAACCGAAAATATTTGGCAATAACCTCATGTTAGCTTATCAATTAAACAAGGTACTACAATTTGCAATTCTTTTTGGAACTCCGGTCGTAACATAAACTCTGCGGATCCTAGCACTTCTTGCATTCATTTCGTTACCTCTCGTCCATCATCCACAAAGGTCTTGGGACTCGCATGTGGTTTCGGTTGGTGCTTGAGGATTTCTGATCATGTTATGAATGAATGTCGCTGAATGCTGATCGAGTCGAATCTGCTCTTGGGAAACTATGACCTAGCGCCTGCTGGAGGGCATCATAAACACTTACTGTCAGCGTACCACTTTCTAAATCCCTTCAATCTTATGATCAAAAAAATTCGAAAAATCATATTTCGCAGAATAACAAACAGGAGAATGAGTCGACAAAAAAGAGTCATCCAATGCCACCTATAGATAAACCTTATAAACATTCATAATATATACAGCGAATACTCGATCTCTTCAAACGAATTACACTCGTACTTTTATTTTAAGCGCTGTATGTAGCGCTACGAAGTATGTCACGAGCGTGATATAGATTTCAGATTTGTACTAGACAATCGTACATTAGTCTACATTAGTTCGTTACATTATATAGGCCTAATCACCCATGAAGGAGGTTGCAGGAGCTGCAAACACAAACCACGCTTGATCACGATCCAACCAGTAGCTTTACTACAACAAACGATAAAACACAAAAACGCGCACTTCGCCTAGCAGCTCTTCCCTATAAAAAAGCCTTTTGATCCAAATAGTCCTGGCCCAACGAAAAATTAGTACTGATTTGATGAATCCATATATTCTGTTTAATAAACTGTCTACATGATAAGGTAAACCAAGCAACGGCGCAAACACTGTGAATATAGTATTTCCGCTAAGTTCTAAACCTCTGTTTTCAAACAGTAATACCTCACCTCAAAAAAACTTTGTTAACTGAAATAAAAACCATTGCAACCAATACATTGTTTTGGATAAAAGACAGGTTTACTTATACCGGTTGTGTAAAATTCTGAGCTTTTTGAGGCGATAAAGTCGTTAAAGGCAGATTCGACCTCGGCTTAGTTTCTAAACCATTTGTAGCAAAGGGAAGTTTTCGAGATGCTTCAAGAAGTCCTAATCGCTAAGCGAGAGGTCTAACGAATGTGATGAATGAGATAGTTTTGTAGCACAGTTCGTCCAACCTTTGCAGGGTCGGTTGCACGGCTCGTCACCGTGCATTAGTACTTTTCTTTTGAATAATGTACAGGTTAACGGTTGAAATTTTCATTGCAGTTCGTCGATATGCCGAACCACTTCTCCCCTTGAATTGCTTCACCCCTTCAGGAAATTGTAATCAATCAAACCATCTGACATCATCAAATGGTCAACACGACCTTCTTATGCGCAATTCCGGCTTTGGATAGTGCTGGGAGCTTCATCGCGGTAGAATTACTGAACCGCTCGCTGCTGGTTACCATGATGGACCCACTCCTTGTCGTACTTCACGACAAAGTCGAGAAACGGTACGTTCTACTTGCGCAGAACAATTGCCCAGGAGATTTCAAAACGGAGATTTCTTTGATTGTCATTCAATTTGTGAGGCACCAATTTGTCGAGCCTCTTTCACAACCTATTGTTCTTTAAATGCTCCGAGACAGTTGATAGGTTTACAGCGAGTGCTTCTGCAAGTTGGCGAACTGTTCTGCACGTATTTCCCTACAGGGTAACCTTCAATTCATCGTCGTCAATAGTAGAACGTCCGCAACCCTCACTATCTTTAATGTCGAATTCACCATGGCAAGATTTTTCAGCACGATGTAAAAAACTTAGAGCTGGTTAGCCACCTTTAAATATGTAAAGTCCCCATCTGACGAAGAAATGCTGGTACATTCCCGGCGAAGCTGGTTTCTCGACAACAAACGGTAATTTTTTACATTAAAAAAGCAGTGGAAGAGTTGAGGATTACAAAGACTTAAAAAAGAAGACTTTGATCAACGTATTATACACATTCTCCCAACGGTTTACCGCATCATCTTGACTGGGAGGCGCTACTGGATGTCGGACTGCGATGTACAGCGGAGGGATTCATCCCCACAGCAGGGCCTCCCAAGCTGAGTCCGGCGTTTCCATCAGGAAGCCCAGCTAAGAAAAAACCGATACCAGGATCTACCACCGTCCTGGTAACAAGCTTGTGGCATGGTAGCAATCTTCCTATGATCCATAAGGGCGGCTACTCCCTGTGGTGGTGACGATATGGGGTTGAGCTTGGCCAGGCTGACCTCGGGACTCCAAGGAAACAATGACTAATCCAGCAAAACTCAGAAAAATCGAGGATATGCTGGGGTCCGCACAATCAGTGAGGACAGGCCGTCGAAGTATGCAATTATTATACACATAATTTCCATCGAATGCGCTTTCAACTTTAATTTGTTTAGAATTAAAAGTGAGCAAAAATTGAGAACAAATTTGAACCTTTGGAATTTCCAACACGAGCGCAATACCCATAAACAGTATTGATAAACTAATGAACACCTATTCTGCTGGACAAAAATCCCTTTGTCCAACTGCATTTATGTTCGAAATAATACACACAAAACTATTGAGGAAATATTTGACAGGGGTTCTAAGAGAACAAAATTCCATGTCGGAAGGAAAAGCTGACTTTTTCTTATAGAGGAAAGATAAGTAGAATATAACGCTCTTCATTTCAGTTAATAAAGCTCGTTATAGGCTGACGTACCTTGCGATGAAATTGAAAGCAGTTACTATATTGGTATGTTGTAAACTCAAAAAAGGTCATTCGTCGGAATACGTTAAACATGAAATAAAGTGGTTTTACTCTAAACTATGCATTTGCTCTAAAACCTATGTCGGCTGAAGACCTGAGTTTGGCGTTTTTTCAGAGGATCAACTTACCGAATACGTCTGCATTATACAAAGTTCTCAGCTAATAGTTAAGTAACTGAGTGAGCAGTAGCGAATCCCATTCGGCACTCCAGCGCGTGATTCCCTCGCTCAAAAGAAAAAAGAACGCCATATTTTTGCTACGACCCTTTTTAGTATTATTAGTGACACAGTAGAAACGCATTGGAAAGCAGACTCTCCAGTGAGATAACGTTTCTGCTAGCTGGGTTCCTGGATAGAAATGTTGAATCCCTTTTCATCTTTCTTGAAGTTACGAAATTCCGCTAAAGACCAGTTCGACACCCAAGACACCCTTCAACCACGATAAAAAGTTAGAGCTGTAGGAGAACCGCGACCGCAGATGCACAATAGTATTTACATATGTTTACAAAGCACTTTAGAGACTCCATAGAGATAGAAGAGGAACGTGCACCATGTTTTCTAGAAAGAATTCTACTTTAAAATTCAGAGTTCACTGCGCCCACTCGATTCACTTGATGATTATGGATCACTTGATTACAGTCCATGCAGGTGGTGACATTCATCGTCTTTATGCTTTTTCCTCTCCTTTCATTTCTTGAATACGATTAACTATGGCAAAAAAGAAGAACCACAACTGTACCTCAACAGGTTATTTGTTGCCACACAATTCAGTGACTCTATCCGTAGATCCAAGGCGGAATAATCCAATCGAGTACGTCGGGTTTGCTAAAAAGAACGTTCATTTGACATTTACGAAGCGTAACCATTTGCTTAAGCCCTCACTCCAAATTATGTGAGGAAGGAACAAGAAAGTAAGTAACCAAGAGCACAATAAAGATATATCATTTGAACTATGCCCAACTTCCTTCTAACCGTTGAACAGCAACACTTTTGTTCTTACAAATCCAGTAGCTATCATTCGTTAGAATATCGATGTCATCTTAAGAATCCAATATCAATTACGAAACACAAAGTAGGAAATTTTCTTTCTTCCACCTATATAAGAGAAGCTCATTTGTTGAAAAATCAACAAGAACCATGTAAAAAAAACCAATTTCGAGGTGAACAATGCCTGCAAGTGTGACTAGACATTATTCTCCACCTCCAATAAAACAGTCAAATTGGCAGCCTTGGGTTTTATACGAAGGATTTGACTAAAAAAAAGAACAAACCCTAAGCGCCTTGAACGTCTGATTTTGACAAATGTGACCTTGAAATGAGCAATAAGCGAAAAATATGTCATGCTCACGATACTTCGAAAGTCTTTTTTTAAAGAAAAAATATGACTATTTCAACTAGCATAAAAGGGTAGGACAAATCATTAATAGCGAACAACATTCATATTTCACTTTACAAAGCCAAATGGAAGCTATCAGTTGTCACGTTTCAGTAGCACCTTATATATCCCTTCTGGGTTAGACCTAATTGGAAGATCTTCCGATTTATCAACCTCGGCTCGAAATTTCAAAAACGAAAAAGGAAGTGTAAGAACAGTTTGAGTACATGACCTACCGTCTCAGGCTTCAACGAAATATCCAACCACAAATGCTGCAAAGTGTCTTCATGCGTTGTGTAGCTAGGACATGCTTGCGGATGAGGTTCCTTGCCTTCCGCAGCCTCTGAACTATTCTTCAGATTTCCCAAACGCTGTGACTCAGGGTCGCTGACACGCCGTCTAAAGGTATTTTAATAAAGCGAGGAAAAAGCTAATGTTTTCGGTTCAATTAAAAATTTAACTTCAAGCTAGCTAAATAACCGTGTTATTGCGAGAGCAGACTTCAGGACGCTAAACGCAAAATCCATAGAACTTCCGAATGTTGCCAGACGTCCATTAGCTGACAAGAGAAGCTGGAAAAACTTCCTATTACAAAGTATGATAGCGAGACAAATACTATGCAAAAGATAAGCTAAAATATCTAACTGAACAGTGAATACTAACTCTTCCATCCACCCCACAGCTCGCAACAACTGCATTTGTAGGCGACGTCGTAACATCCCAAGTCATTAGTTCGTGTCTGCAACAGAAAAAATCTGTCGAAATAATCACTAATTTAAAGAAAAAAGACAGCCAATGAAATGTTCACTTATTTAGAGGAAAGGGCAACCTACTTATTTGCAAGAGGAAGCACGAAGTACCCATCTGATTTCGCTTCTGTGCAGATGAAGCAAACCCCGTTACTTGGCACAGTACCAGATGAGAAGTACTCAGCTTGAAATGCAAAAAATCCAGGAAGTAAACGAGGTTGTGAACTGACACGAGACCCTAAAGTGAAAAAAAGTGATACGTCGATAAAACGATACAAATGAGATCAGCTTCATCTTGAGAACACTAGTTGACAGTATGAGGAATATTAGACATTCAGAAGGGAAAAAAATTGATATGACCTGCTGTGCGGACAGTATTTTCCTCTAGCGAACATTCGTATGTACGAATATTATACACGCGAACCATTCTCTCACGGAACGACAATGCTACTGAAGAAAAGATGGTTATCGACTTAATTATTGTTATTACTCTAAACCTTCAAGAATAATCTGCCATTACCTTCAAAAGTGTTAATGAACGCAGCAGATGTTGCTGGCGAAGACCAAGCGGGATCAAGCAGGACGTGTGGAGCATCAGACGAACGCTGTAGATCCCAAATGACTGCGGCCCCTGCCGCATTCACACCAACTATGTGTTGCGCATTAGCTCTAGCACTCCAAGCCATAGTATGAATAGGAGGAGCAAATGAGTAGGAGTTCTAAATAAGACATTAAAATCGTGACCGATCGGAGAGTGCTTCTATTCCATAAAACTACCACGTAGAAACTTGAGAAACCTAATGAATAAATTAATCTATACTGATGTAAGACCACAACTATTTTTTTATAATGAAATTTTTAGTAATCAATTTTTATTTACTGCCTATTCTTTTTTCATGGCAGGGTATGATGTGAAATACAACTGCAAAGATGCTGAGATATTCGCAAAACTCCGGACCACAGCTGTCTGCGGCTTCTTTTCGTTACTGGTTCGCAGTTCTGCAAATATCTCAGATACCTGCGGTCCGGAGTTTTGCAAATATCTCAACATCATTGTAATTGACATTTTAAGTCTCAATCTTTTCACCTGAGTCTTAAAAAATACTTTTAAAAAAAGTCTAAATTCTTAACGTAGAAGCAGCACAGGGCTTGCAATGACCCATACATAGACATCACTACGTCGCGTTGGATAAAATCTCACTTGTCCAATCGCTTGACTGCTCAAAACACCAGCGCTAGTGATAAAATCAGAATAAGGAGACGTACTCGAGCGCTTTTAGGTGGCGGATAACGCTGTAAAAGTAGAGTGGCTCACCATGAACACGGCACTGGTTCGACCCTACCCCGGGACCACCAAGACTGTTATCCATCCAGAGTCGAGAAATTGGTACCACACTTGTCTGGGAACAGTTCACTTTCTGGAATACAAGTGGGACCGCTCTAGCCAAGCTACTGAACTACACGCGAGAAGTTCGAAGACCTTCATGGACGATGGATGCAAGGAAATCAAAGGGATGCAACAAGTGCTGGAATCCGCATAGCAGATGTGAAGACGCGTGTAGAAAACAATTCGCAAGCTTCAGAAAATCATAGCTTCATCGTGATTTAATAAGTGTACTGGTATCTCATTTGTAAGAATAACTAGATTCCAGCTGGTAATTCCCAAGAAAAAAAAACTGTAGATTGTGTGACTTTGTTCGTCGGGCTACGGCGTTATTGTTACGAAGGAGAGTATTAAAGTATTTCCAACCAGAGAAGCTGTGGTTGTTGAGGAGAGTAATAGGTCATTTCGATATTCACTTCAGTGTAGAATCACACAATGTATGTTCATCCAGCTTACAAGCCCTCAATTCCGTACTGGAGGCAGCAAACATTTTCAAAAAAGCCGAATTAGTCAACATGTTTCAGGAAAGCGATCGTCAAAGGCTGAAAACACTGTGACTGGCTGATGAACAATTTCTTTTCAACAAACTGAAATGTGAAACGAAAAACAAGGATGTGGTCATTTCTATACGAGAAAATAAGAAGGAATTAGAGCGCATGAACCGCAAGCGTTGTGTGTATTAGCGTAAAAAGGATAACAATAACCCTAAACGGCAACCACATAAAAGCAGGGAAAAAAATAGATTAAATCGACCAAATTCGTTAAAATACTAAATCACACTAGCTCCACATATATTTAACCAGAAAATTTTAGCAAGAAAGTGAATTCAGTTCATTCACAGATACACGATGCCAAAGTTAGGGCTTTATTATTGCAGCTTGCAGCAGTTCTACTTCATTTCAGCAATAGATAAGCTGTCAATCCGCACGGATACGAAAAAACCAATACTTTTGATCAAACGTATAAAAACATACCGCTTCGCTCGGTTTGTCGAAAAACTTTTCCTGTTCCAGAATAATGGCAGGATTTGGCTCAACGATCGGAAAGTTTTGCGAGTGTAAAGATGCAGAAGGTACAGAGGTTGTATCGAGTCTGAAAGTAAGTGCATCACGCAGAAAAGCTGTCATATATCCAAATTCTCGCTGCGCTTTGAAATGCCAGAAAGTATCACAAGGTTTCAAGCATCGTTCATCTTTCTTTCTAAATGAATTCACCGATAAGAATTCTGATTCTTAAAACGAAAATAACAATCTCTGAACCAAAATTGCGTTAAAGAAACAACCCAGCAAAGTTATAGAAGACCAAAAACCACAAGGGTCATAAGATTAAGTTGTAGGACGCACTGAATTATGAATATTCATTAAAACAAACTAACCTGTATATCAATATCACCCCCTGAGCTGTTGACAGCGCCATAAAACCAATCAATGATTTATCAGATGATGATCTCGGCCTGTCCAACCACTGCACATCGAATATTAACCCATAATTAGATTTCAAGATGAACCACATGCGAAGTTTGGATCTTAAAAAGTGCGAAGTCCAGTTTCAAAATATGAAGTTTTCTCCATAATCAGTCATTCGAAGCTAAGCAACATAGCTCTGGAAACGATCATTTTTCCCACCAGTTCTCTTCGTAAAAACTATGAATTCGTAGAGATACAATAAAAGGATGAAGGTCTCGGCGTCGATTAATCCCTTAGGGATACGCCATGCCTTCGACTTCACCAAGCATCGTTGTAGGTGATTGAATGCACATCTGGCCTTTGCAATGACTCGCGGTAGCCTAACGATGTATCGAGCCAATGCTGCTATCCTCCCAGACAAGTCTGGTACCAATTTGCCGGCCCCGGAGAGATGGAAGGCTTGGTGAGACATGAGCGCGGAGATCGATTCCACATGTGTTGCAGTGCGCCCTCGACCACTGCTCCACATACCCCCATAGAGATACAATACTACTGCAAAATTAACAGGTGAGAAACATACGCTAATCAAACCTGTTCTCATAACTGGAATGTAACCAAAACTGAACTAGCCCATCAGAATTCCTCATATCCTTGCCCACTAGTGTTTCTTCACACGTATAAGTCACCACTGCTACAACTTCCTCACCTGAAAATAACGAACGAGATCAAGTCACAATAGCAAACCATGTTTTCTTAATAATTAATAGTGAGCAAATATAAACAACGTAGTAGTTGCCAAACCACTAGGCATGGAATTTGGAGCAACACGAATTGCACTGATGGGCCCTCCACAGTATGCAATGGTCACATATTCGTCACCATTTTCTAGTTCAACGGTGTTCAGCGCTTGTAAGCGACGACATGATGTCGGAACGTTCTTTTCATTATCCTTAAAATGCAACCTAGATGATGAAGACAATATTGAATGGACCAAAAATTTATAACAGTACATAAAACAACCCTAGATATACTGAGTTACATTCCAGAATGTCTCATGCATAGAACAAGGACGGGTGACGCAAAGGTCAAATCACTTCGCCGGATAGAGTGCATCTTGTGAAATCAGAATAAAACTTCAAATAAGCTAATGAAAACAATCTTCCTCCTACTGTTCTGTGTGGCTGTATATATACATAAATATATGTACATTTATATGCATGCATACATATGCACATGTACATGTACATGCATATATATATATATATATATATATATATATATATATTGATGGACCATACCTATACCTTCGAGTTACAGTGAAAATGAAGGAGATTGGCGCAGCAGTTAGCCATGCAGTCCATCATGAAGCAACGCGCTGGTTCAACCCCCACGCTATCCGCCAACCTAGGTGGGAACGCCTTAGCTCGGCTATCTCCAAGATTGTAAGAAGAATCGACTCGACCGGAATTTTACGAAATGCATAAAGAAGATATCCTCAGGTAGCAGCCAATGTAACATGCGAAGTGTTCGAAAACCTCTGTGGACGACAAACGCGAGGAAAATGAATTCAATGCAAGAATTGCTGAGATCTGCACACCAAATGTGGTGATGGGTCACGTGAATAAAAAAACAACAAACAATATAGCGACAACCATCACAGAACTAGTGTTCATTCTAAAAAAAAAGTTGCCATTCTCCGATATATGGCCCGGTAAACAATACTGTCCTTCAACCCCCGATTTCAACTACAGCCCCAGCTTAACATGGTTCAATGCTGACTTGTGCTCCCCAGATCGATCCCGTTAATGGGTGATTGCTGATAATAGTAGTAGATACAAAACTAGCTGACAGACAGGCGAAACGAAGGACCCACATGGTGCGGTGGTGAACGCTTTGCCCCCCGGTAATGATAACAGCGCGTTTGCTCCCCACCGCAGACACCTGCGGCCCGAAGTATTGCAAATAACTCAGCATCATTATGGTAATATCGTTCTTGTTAAAAATTTACCAGAATTACTCATACTTGAGCATATGAAGAAAGATTTAATAGGAATCTACCTGCTTCTTACTCTCAAATATCCGAAATCCGACGGATTCTTTCAGTGTGAACGGTAAAACAGAACTGAAATCAAAAAATACCAATGCGTGTGTTTTAAGACGAAGTAAAATCCAGCAGAAAAATTATCGTAGTGTCAAGCGATAAAAGAAAAGTGGTTTTAGAAAGGAGCACAAGCCACATTTCTCTACAAACTCACGAGTCAGAATATGATGACCAAACAGAGGGTTGTATTTCAAGTAGACGTGAGCAGTACGATAATTCAGTAACTTCATTTTTCCATTGTTCAAGAGATTTTCGTACTTGTCCGAGATACCTTGGATAACCGGCTAATCCGTCAAAACCATCTTTGATATCTGCCTTTCGAAATTTGAATCGTAATTTCCCATCACCTGTGATAGAAGCTCGAGTGGAATTTTCCGGAATAACGCCGGCAGAGACACTCACCTTGCACCCACCAAAAGTTCGACGTCTCTTCGGAGACTACGGCACAACAATGTTACATAAGATAAGAAAAGTAATGAAATACTGTGGGAAAAATCTGACCGAAATGGAGCGATAAGGCCCAAGTATAGCATGCAAGGCTTCTTCAGCGCTGAAGTCTTTCGCTAGCTAGAAGATAGCATTAAGCAATGAAAAATTCGAGGGAAATATGGTTCGAAAAGACGTTTTTTGAAAAGCTGTGAGAGAGCGAATATTTGGAACACGGAACTAGTTATACTCGTATACGTGGGCAGGGCGACGGAAGGACACGACGCGGTTCTTAAGTGCCAGAACATTCTAGACACGGCAAATTCGACAAATAATGTTCCAAAAAAGCTTAAATAAAACGCAGGAACAAACACACCTTAGTAACGCCATTAATGGTAACTGTTTCGTCAGTTTCCCTTAAAACGGATTTCCCACTTCTCAAGTTCACGTCACCAAGAGCACCCATTACAAAAGGGGGTGATCTGAAAACTACAACTATAAAAAAAGGATAACGCTGTCGGCGTTGATCAATCCCTTAGAGATGAGCCATGCATTCGACTTCGTTAAGCATCGTTAGAGGTAACTGAATGCACATCTAGCTTACACAGTGTCTCGCAGTGGCCTATCGACGTATTGAGTCAGCTCTGTTATCCTCCCAGACAAGTCTGGTACCAATTTTCCGACCCCGAAGGGATGAAAGGCTTGGTGAGCCTGGGGCGCGCGATCGATGCCATGTGTATTGTAGGGCGCCTCTAATCATTACGCCACACGCGCCAAAAACTTTGTCTTCCCGGAATTTGTAGGATCTAATTAGAAGAAGAATACCCACGTTGATCCCGCTCTGGGCTGTGGAGGTTCAAGACATTCTCTGAGATGGTGGTGAGACAACGCTCGTGTTGCTTCAAATCCGCACCGGTAGCATTTCCAAGGTATTTTCTACAAAAGACAGAGAACTTTGATACCTTGTGCTACTAACAATGTAGAAAATGAACTAAAAAAATATCCCTCTGACTCACTTCATCGTCGACATTGCATCGTTCGATGTGATAGATAAGCCCATACTGATGGGTGAACGAACGACCACACTCCAGACACGGCAACTGTAGATTTGTGGCCATTCCCTCCCTAACGTAGCGAGCCTTGGTTTTCTTGTCCAAAAGACGAAACTCATCCGCACGTCCTTCCTGATGATAACGCGCTCTATGCAGTATGTGCGACATCTTCTTTTTAATATTAATACTTCTCTAAAAAATTAGGATGCTACGACCAATAACAAAAAGAACAATTACTACGGTCGCTTAAATCTGCTGCACTACGAAAGACATACTTGAAGCAAATTTTATGAGTTTACACACGAAATTCGTTCAACAGACTTACTAGATAGGCAAAATACATCGGTCGAATGCAAGAATCTAGATGAGCGATTGCTTTCTTGTAGTCGGTGAATGTTGGACAATTCTAAAAATCTAAGTTCTAAAAGAAAATTAAGCTATAGAATAAGTGCAAAACATGGGAAGATTGCACCTCGGAAATATCAGAAGTAACTGAGAAGCATTCCACTTTGTCTGGGAAAAAAGCCTTCAGGACGCTAAGCTTTTCATTTTCACTGAGACGAAGCCAGATGGAAGGTTCCGCCTAAACAACCCAGGAACCATGATGTTGGAGTTAATGGATATGGAAAACAGCGATGTGGAATCGTAAAACACCTTTAACTCTTCAAATGAACTGATCGGCGAGCATGCATTCAAATGTTTCTTGGCCAGCGAGGTTGAACGTGGAGTTTTCAAAGTTTTAGCAAGCTGAATAAACAAAAACTTTTGTAAAATACTCTGCTATTAATAAAGGGTAAGCAGTAAACAAGTGACGACATTGCGATTTACACCATTGCGCGCGTGACGCAGTGGTCGGACGCGCCCTGCAATATGCATGAGATCGATTCCCGCGTCCCAGGCTCACCAAGCCTACCATCCCTTCGGGGTAAACAAAGTGGTACCACAGTTGTCTGTATGCGTGCAATCATCCCCAAACGATGCTTAATGAAGTCAGAATGCATGACGCATCCCTCAAGAATTGATCAACGCCGAGCTTTGCCGATTTGTGCTCCCCAGAGCATGACGCTCCCTCAAGGATTGATCAACGCCGAGCTTTGCCGATTTGTCCTCCCCAGATCAATCCCTGTTGACGGGTGATTGTTGATAGCACCCATAGGTAAAAAACACAGCTGACAAGAAGGCGAAACGAAGCACTCGCATGGTATGGTGATGAATGCGTTAGCCCACGGAAAGAGTAATAGCGTGTTCCACTGCGAACGCCAGTGGTCTAGAGTTTTGCAAATATCTCAGCATCGTTATAGTTATATTTCACAAAAACTGTAAATTACACACATAAGTAGTCTTAAACCTATATGGAAAACGAAATACGCATACCGAAAAGTTGGGTAAGTTCACTCCAACCGCTATAGGTTTCCGACATCTTCTGATATGGGCAATTAGACTGAACGTTGTCGTAAAAGACTTATTGCATTTAAAACAAGGAAGAGTTCCGCCGTTAGCTTGAAGTGCTCCTCGAATAAGCCGTTCCTGGAAATTTGCAGGGAGAGCGCTGTTGAAATCTTTGATTGACGTCAATCCGTGGTAGGTTTTGAGGCAATCATGGTCAGTAATCGAAGCTGCGGAGTCCATCAAGGACGAACCATTTCCTGTCGAAACCTGCTCGCCAGAAGTTCGACCTCCGCCAGTGGTCCGGCTCTGCGATGTCGGTCCCTTGTGCTGACCCTGAATTAGAAAGCACAAAAGATAAAGGACTAAACTCTCGGCGGTGACCAATCCCTGAGGGATGAGCCATGCATTCGACTTCATTAAGCATCGTTTGGAGGTGATTGAATGCATATCTGGCCTTTACAATGACTCGCGGTGGCCTACCGATGCATCGAGCCAGTGCTGCTATCCTCCCAGACAAGTCTGGTACCAGTTTGCCGACCCCGGAGGATGGAAGGCTTGGTGGGCCATGGGCGCGGGGATCGATCCCATGTGTACTGCAGGGCGGCTCCGACCACTGCTCTACACGTGTCCTGAATTATAACAAATAGAATGCGAAACAAAAGGACTATATTAACGGATACGCTTGCTATTTTAGAAACAAAGTACCAGCTCTGAACGCCTAACTGAAAGGAAAATGTATAACGATGGCGTTTCACATGTAAGGATCAGTCCAATAAAAAGTTTGGTTCCAAAGTATGCACATGTATTTTACCACATTACATTCCAATTCATACTTCAGTCAACCCTACGAAGAGCCACTGACGCCAAAAGAATAAAGAACAAAATCAATGGCTGTTAGACGGAGGTAAAAATGACTTAGGTACCAGGAGATGACTACAGAAATTCATACCTCTTTCTTCAAGTCAGATGATGAGGACATGGAAGCTCGCGTCTTTCCCATTCTTCAAAGATCATCAACGGATCCAAATGGATAGATGAGTCAGGCCGCAGCGCAGCGATGTTACGGTGTTCTGCAAAACTGCGTCAATCGCTGTAAAAATTGTTCTTCAGCACCCTTATTTGCTCAGAACTATTTAGCAGTTGCTTTAGAGACCTATGATGTGCTTCTCTTGGTATTAGTATAAGTATTAGTAAAGGTTGGTAAGTTGTGACCTTAATATTAGGTCCAGAAACAATGATAGAGGAGCGCGTGTGGCGCAGTCGTTAGCGACTCCCTGCAACACGCAAGCGATCGATCACGCACACCAGGCTCGCCAAGCCCTCCATCCCTCCGCGGTCGGCGAATCGGTACCAGACTTGTCTGCGAAGATGACTGCAATGACCCGATAGGCCACCGCGAGTCATTGTAAGGGCCAGATATGCGTTCAGACATCTCTAACGATGTTTTGTGAAGTCGAATGCATGGCGCTTCCCTCAGGGATTGACTAGCGCCGAAAGCTTTATCCTTTATTAACACTGATATTGGCTGCGTATGCCATTATGAGTATGAGGTTGGTAAAGTGCAAAGCCCTGGGCGTTGGTCAATCCCCTGAGGTGTGCATTTCACGCCTGTGCGTTGACCTGAGGTGCACTCTCGATGTATCAACTCAGTGTTGCAATCCCACAGACAAATCTGGTACCAATCTGCCAACTCCGGAGTGATGGAGGGCTTGGTGAGAGTCCTGGGCGTGGGACCGGATCAATGGCCACGTGTGCATTTGCGGAGCACTCTAACCACTACGCTACATAGTTCACTATGAGGGCGTATTAGTATTAAGTGCAGTACGGCATTTCTTCCTGACTTCACCCCCTAAGACCTTATTTTTTTAGCTGTAGTTTTCTTACTTCGAAATAACAGATGGCTGCTTAAAAGCGTAGCTACTAAAATGAGAAGGGTACTCGGATACCAATATTATTTTATCGAAAGCCCGCAGCATACACTTTCACCAGAGGTCTTGGCCAGATCTGGACAACGTCCGTTTTCTTCTCCCCAACGGAATCTTTCGGATGCGAGATAGATTAAAGACCAGGCTTTCTATTATTTATTCCATACCTACTACTTAGTATCAGCACCATAAAAATAATAAAGGATACAGCTCTGGGCGTTGATCAATCCCTAAGGGATGCGCCATGCATTCGTCTTCATTAAGCATCGTTTGGAGGTGATTGAATGCATATCTGGCCCTTTACAATGACTCGCGGTGGCCTACCGATGCATCGAGCCGGCGTTGCTAACCTCCCAGATAAGTCTGGTACCAATTTGTCGACCCCAGAAGGATGGAGGGCTTGTTGGGCCTTGAGCGTTGGGATCGATTCCACATGTGTGTTGCAGGGCGCCTCCGACCACCGCGTCACACGCACCCCATGTCAGCACCATGTTTGTAATTTAGTTGCACAGATTTGTAGTCTGTACCTTTTACAACCTTGGAATAGTTAAGATATCGAACCGTTACTGTGTATCTGACTAAGAACTGAGTTTTTCTACTCTGACCATGGGAATCTTAAAAATCGCCATCGTCTCCCGAAAAAAAGTAAGATTGTCACGTATGGAACGGTATGACATCATCGTTGTGGAATTGACCCTATTCTGAACACGTATTACTGAGAAGTAACGTATTTTAAGGTCTATGTTTATGTGAAGATTATGTGCTACCTCACAAATACCATGTAGCTTTCTCCTGAATAAGCCTTACATATTGTGCGCTTCTAATAGTGCAGTGATTAGGCTATTGTGTAGTACACATATGGTCATTGGTACGATTCCGCCATAGGCAAACCAAGCACACTATTCCTTCAGGTTGGGTGACTGACCCACCGCTTCGACCTTAAAGGTCGGCGTATAGATCTAATGTGCATTTGATTACCTCTATGGTACTTAATGAATATGTTTTGGTGACAGCTCGAGAATGCCCTGAGTGGTGTTTCTTAGAGCTGCAAGAAAATTTCCTTGCCCTGCTAGGTGCTAGGTGGTCATCGTTTTTATAACAAACTCATGTTACCTTAAACTCCTAAGAAAGTATTGGTCAACCATTCTGAGGTTAGAAAAAGCTCGGTCTCTCAAATACTAATGATAGTTAGTAAGATTGCGCAATTCTTCCGGAAGACCACTCGACCCATCTTAGTCTCAGGGAAATATTTCATTTGTGCAATTTCCAACCCGTTTAGATTTGATTCCATGTGAATCAAGAGCTCATCACATAGTGTGAAATAACTACGCTGTGAACACAACTCCAGTCCATGGCACTGTGAAGGTAGTGCCGAAACGGCATCCGAAATAGTGTTTTTCCATCAAAAAAGCTTATCAGTACTCCAAGATACTAACTGTTAAGGGAACAGGACTTTCATGAGAGCTCGAATTTTGAATGAGTAGAATGACAAGGAATCGGTTAGTAGACATAAACTGTGAACTTCGCATACAAGCACCACTGCAGCCCCAACGGCGCGTGTCCATGTCATATCCGCCACACTAACCAAATTAACTCTCCTGATTCCTTGTTATTCGTCGCCAGCCTTATGAGTCAATATGACTCGTTCCGTCCGTTGTGCTTTCGTGTACAAGTCAAATGTGACACGTGCCGTAACAAATGTGTTAGAGACAAAACACTAAATTTACTGCGATCTATCAGCGAAATTCACTGCTTAGACCGATTCCTTACTTAGCGCATCGGCAAATCAGTATTTTTTTTCATGGTGGCAACAAAGTAAGCAGTCCCGTTGACACTGATGAAAGAATAAAAATGAAAAAGGTCACGGCGTTGATGAATCCCCTGAAAGATGCGCCATGCATTCGACTTCATTAAGAATCGTTTGGAGGTGATTGGATGCATATCTGGTTTTTACAATGACTCGCGGTGGCGTAACGATTTACCAAGCCAGTGCTGCTATACTCCCAGGCAAGTCTGGTACCAACTTGCCGACCCCGGAGGGAGAGAAAGCTTGGTGGGCTTGGGCGCAACGATCGATTCCACGTGTGTTGCAGGGCGCCTTCGACCACTGCTGCACACGCGCCCTTGTTGAGACTGACAAACGCAGGAAATGTCACGGACCATGCGAAAATTTATGAACGGATCTAAGACGTTTTCTGCATTAGAATCACAAGCATAACAGGAGTAATACGCTGTTTATGGGCATCATTCGTCGTCTTGCATGAAATGGGGGGAGCTGAGCAGGAACGTGTGGAGATACACATAAAATCAAAAAGATGACGAGGTTTTTATTCCACTTGGATGTGCTCTATCACGCGTTGTGGTTCAAACGGAGGTTACAGGAATCGCCGCATTGTCTTCTAGAATCAACACTGACACGCCTACTGTTCTCCTCCAAGAATGATTTTCTAAATTCTGAGTAAAGTAGCTTTAGTTCGACAAGCACTTCGTCAGTTGAGAGAACACCTTGCTCTGCTTGCTCTGCTTGCTCTGCAGATAGAGGCGGAGCATGCGCGTTTCGATGGGAGTCCTTTGGTAGACCACATGGTTCGTGTAGTCGACTTTGTCTGATGAAGTTCGGAAACGACTGGGTGGGTAATTTAGGCAGCAGCGGAAAAAATATATCGTTTGCCTAGCTAAGACAATCTTTGGTCTTAGTGAGAGGCCTTCTTTGAGTAGTTGGAAGTATTCTGTTGGTACGTTATGTAGCAAATCCCATGTCTTACTTTTGCATTAAACATGACATTTAACAATTCATCCTCTTAGTGCCTATGATTTCCGCTCTTTTCCTCTGTTTATCTTTCGCTCAGAAAGCCTCTTCGAAGAATAATCGGCTCATAATTGCAAAGGAGCGTGTGTAACGCAGTGCTCGGAGGAGCCCTGCAATACACATGGGATCGATCCGCGCACCCAAAGCTCACTAAGCATTCCATCCCTTCGAGGTCGGCAAATTGGTAGCAGATTTATCTGAGAGGATAATAGCACTGGCTCGATACATCGGCAGGCCATCGCGAGTCATTTTAAAGACCAGATATGCATTCAATCACCTCCAGCGATGCTTAATGAAGTCAAATGCATGGCTCCTCCGTTAGTGATTGATGAACGCCGACAGCTTTATCCTTTATTTTTTTTAACTGCAGAGCATAGCTTTTCCCATTCTATTCTATCATTTCGCCACAATTCGTTTAAAGGATGGAAGTATAGCTTTTCTTGTTACAGGTGAATTAGCAATGCTTAATGGTCGCCTCATTTGTCCCATCTGTAAAATTACAGGATAACGAAGACATGCAACTTTTTTATATACCCCCAGTACCTTAATGTCTTCAGGGAACGATAACGCTCTAATTATTCTCTTTTCGATGACACAATTATCCACTTTCAGTACTGTTCTATGCTTCTCTTATCCTTCCTGCAACTACTTTCGACCCATAATTCGTCCAGTTCCTGAACCGTCTCCTACATTCTATCTCAAAAAATGCAGTCTATCATTGCGTAGTCCTGACAAAAATTAACTTGTATCTCAATATTTCGCAGATGCCTTCCTTATACAGTTGGATAGTTACGGTTAAGGGCGCGTGTGGCGCAATGGTCGGAGGCGTCCTGAAACACACACCTGGAATCCCCGCGCCCATGGCCCACCAAGCCCTCCATCCCTCTGGGGGTCAGCAAACTGGTACCAGACTTGTCTGCGAGGATAGCAGCACTGGCCCGACACATCGGTAGGCCACCGCGAGTCATTGTAAAGGTCAGATATTCATTCAATCACCTCCAACGATGCTTAGTGAAGACGAATGCATGGCGCATCCCTTAGCGATTGATTAACGCCGAGGGCTTCGTTTTTTTTCATCCTTTATGCAGTTGGATGACCTTAAAGAGATGACAAACAACTAACTGTATTTGGAAACAAGTATTATTTTCGCCTTTGATTGGCACGTCAAAAAGGGTTGTAGAATTACGAGTGTTTCAACATTCCAAATCTTCATGCTAATGTCGGTCTTCTTCCGTTATTCAAATTTTCATCATCTAAAGATACTTGTTTTTCATCCATACTAATCAATATACGCAATCCCTCCACAACTGCAGAACTCGTCGAATACGCACGATCTGGTCCAGGACGTCCATGCGACATTGGAAGGTCTCTTCTCACTCTCACTGAGAATCACCGCCGTCGAGTACCAGCCGAGCATTTCGCGTGAGATCGATGCCCCTCTCGGATTTTACGCGGTCCAGAAAGAGGAGCGAGGTCAGTGCCGAACGGCGCTCAGCGCATCCGTATCGATGACGGAGAGGAACGGTTCACCCCATTTAAGACTGACTGCCTATGAAAGCCCAACGTACTTTGTCATTCGCTTAGTCGCTTAAGTAGTAGTCCCTCACTTCATCAGCTGTTGATTTGAGATGTGTCATAACGTACATTTTACGTCCCATCCGTTTCAAAGTTTTGCCAACAAGGATGGAGGATTCATGGATTTGGTGAGCACTGCTTTAAACATTTCCTTGTCGGACCTAATAGCACTACTGGCTTAGCGCAGTTACACTGCAATATTGCTAACTGAAAGAAGCTATGGGCAAAAGGAATTTGCTGTTTTACATAAAGCTCGTACACAGAATATATCTAGTCAGTGCTTTAATCCAACTCCGGACGTCTCCCTGTCTTCACACAGACGACAGAGAGCTGCAGTGTTCGTTTACAGGGCGAAAATGCCAGATACGCTGTCCAACACGAAATTTAAGCGCCTTTAGAGTGGTACGACGTCTAATTTCATGTCGGTCATGGGATTGTTGATTTTTTCTATTATGGACGAGCTCTATGTCGCAAAATAAGCTGTCGGAAAGGAAATGCATTGGGTGCCATGCACTTTCTCCTCTTTGCCACTCTGCAAGGTATACACAGCGCTAAATTTATCTCCCGCGCTATGATTCAACAGCCTGTTGTTTTGCCTCTATCTCCTATTTTTTAATCACCTCAATAATGAATTCGACTGCGATTTGAAACATATTGCTTTAACGTTGACTGATGGGTTTTTATTCTGATTCATTTCAAAGGGATACGGTGCCTATACAGGACAGTGACACGGCGTAAGAAAATTCTCTATTATATAACTCTGTGGTTCTAAATTGTAGCACATCTAACGTTTTTTCTCACTAAGACCCAAGACTCTCTCCAACACATTGTCATCCATTAGTATTCAGCAAGACGTCATCCTTGTATGACCAATACTGAAAATAGGCACATTTACGCGGAGATCTACTTGAAAGAAGCTTTTTCTTTGTTTTTTTATAAACCGCCATCTAGGGTGGCAAAATTTTTACGTACTTCCAGTTACATAAGCCTTCACTATCACAGTGCGCGAAGAAAATCAACTAAGCTCAGTACTGAACAATAGAAGAACGAGGGATGTAAACGACGCCGTGCGCCTACAACCAGTTTTTGCCCGTAATAAAGGATAAAGGATAAAGCTCTTGGCATTGATCAATCCCCTAAGGGATGCGCAATGCATCCGACTTCATTAAGCATCGTTTGGATGTGATTGGATGCATGTCTGGCCTTTAAAATGACTCGCGGTGGCCTGCCGAGAGTATCGAGCCAGTGTTTCTATCCTCTCAGACAAGTCTGTACCAATTTGCCGACCCTGGAAGGATGGAGGGCTTGGTGGGTCATGGGCGCGTGGATCGATTCCACATGTGTGTTGTTGCAGGGCGCCTCCGACCACTGTGCCACACGCGCCCCTTTTTACCGTAGGAATCTACTCATTTCACATAAGCTTCGCACACAAAAATGCAAACAGTGACTGAGAAAAACAAAAACCCGTACCTATGCACAGCGCTCAGCCTTCCAATCGTTCTTTTGTTCCCCTCTATGCCAATTCATATCGGATGTCATGTCGCTCTCATTTCGCATATCGCGTTTCATATCGCTGCTGTCTTTTACCGGATCAAAATATGTTTCCCTCGTTCTTGGATGGGCTTTTCGTTTCTCGAAGACCAATTTGTAGATATGTATAATTTGGTTTAACTGCACCCAATGTTGAGATGAGTAACCAGCTTGAATTGGGAACTTCACAGATATGATTTCCCATATCCCCTCAGTGTCGTCTTCCTACGGGGATCTACTTTTTGTGGAAGAGTTCTTCCACCAAAGAAAAAGCTGAGCGCATCTATTCAGCGCAGAGATCTTAAGAATTACGAGAGAAGCTGTAGTTAATAGATTCGGCTTTCCACGTTGCGTATAGTAACTTCCTTGAACAATTGCCACATTCTCAGTAGTATTTGTCACATAAGAAATTTAATGCACATTTTTTTGTGACAAATAAGAACTTTCATTTATAAGTGGAATTATTAGCCTACTCGAAGCAAGATCGCTGTGCTCTCGATCGCATGGCAATGCGAAGCGGAAATAGTGCTTCTCACACCAGGCTTTTGCTTCATCCCCGTTGACTGGATCACGGTATGACTGAAATTTTTAGACAATCATAAGTAACAGCCAATAAGTTTTGACGTTAGTGATATCTTCAATACATAATTATTGATTTCTACGTGGTAAAAAAAGGCTCTAAGTAAAAAGCCAATTAAAAACCGTCAATCCTTTGATAGAATAGTCGGCCAAGGCGATATATGCATCCTGTAACTACTACGTCGTTAGTCCACAACGAAAAATTGATGGTACGTAATGTCCTTTCCCAATGGGTAAACATTGTTATGCCTGAGGCTATAATCAGAACGTTTAGGCACAATCGACTAGGTCCACATTGATGGACTACGTGAGAAAAGAAGGCAATGCTATGGAGTACTTTTTGGAGAAGTTGCTATATTCTTATGCTGCGATGACGAGGAATGATAGATCAGTTTAAATCGCTGTTATCAAAGGAATGATAAGCACGACGCGGTATCTTATCATCTGACTGATTATATTCGGAGTATCGGGAACAGCGACATAATAACACGTCGCCTTTCCGACCACGGAGTGAGATGGTAGGGTTTTTCTTAAGTTTAGGTTTACCTTTCTTTTTTTTTGTTTTCTTAAGTAGGTTTATCAACTAGAGGGTCTTCGGTCCTTAATGGAAAATCTTAGAACTGGCTAGGTATATTGGAGCAAGTTGAATGAATATGAAGTGAGAATCGTTGGCCATGTAGGGAGAGCCGTGAAAAAAATCTGTGGTACAGTGCCCGCTAAAAAGTATTATGAAGGAACTGCCGAAAATAAATCGTCATTGGATTTCGCGCACGTTTCTTATGATTAATGACGTGTGTGGTTGCTTCGATGTACTTATTTGCTTATGCAAATAGTGGAAGGCATATCCACCCAGAACGCGCTCAGATACGGTTCGTGCCATCAATGAAGACAGTTGAAGTCAAAAGCAGCAAAAAACTTGCCACACTATCTGAACTGCTTTTACTGCTTTTTGTGGGAAACACTGCTCATTACTTGGTGTTAATCCTGAATAAAATTTGTATGGATATTCCATTCAGATCTGAAAACACGAAGCTCTCACATATCGAGTTGAAACGGCAGTTTAGAACAAATGAGAAGCCTGTAAATCTAAGCATTCAAGGAAAGCGCATCATCACAGGTCGCACCTACCAATGAACGTTATCAGGATGTTGCACTACAAAAATGACCCATACTTATGACCACTCCAACCTCAGATTGCAAAACGTTTCGACCTATGAACACCGAAAAAAACAACCCTATGAAAACAATAAACACAGTGATAAGTCAGTGAAACATTCCCTTATTTCTGTATGGACGAATGTAGCGAACTGTGTTGTTTTCTATCGCCTTGAAGTTCATCAGCATGTGTTAAATGAGTGATGAAGTGGAACAATATTTCGATTTACTATCATGCTGTGCAATCAAGACAAAGACTGCGTTTGTTGGCATGGGCCATTCGATTTTCGTCATTTCGAGGGCAGCTATAAAGTTACCCGGGTTTCAACTATGAAAAAGATGTCGGGGACAAGAGAGCTCTCGTTGTTTCCCGTCAAAGTCATAGAGCTCTGTTAAAACCTTTAGCACATTTTAAGTCATAACCCAACATCCGTCAGGTTGCCACCGCTTTACATACGTAACTATCATCTCGTTAAAATGGCTTTCAGACCGAGAATGTACTCATCTGTATCATCTCTATCAGTGTATCTACATCTGTAATCCGGGAACTGTAGTAGGCTTCCTCTGGATAGGTATAGCTTCTGAAATGCTCGCGAACAGCACTACGCTTCTCCTCGACCTGTTCGTCAAGTTTACTGCAATCTAGTCAGCTAAATACCTCCATAACTCGAACAGAAAAACCACGAAACCGAGATTTCTGTCGCACTGGAAACCAAACAGCTTCTTTGCACACTCTCACCTCTTTCTATTAGTCTTCCACTGAGTATTCCACGTAGAGACCAATCGCACAGCTCGCGTAGTTGGATAATGCACCTCTCTCACAATAAAATATCGGTCTGAGATATTGTGTAAGATCACGCGTGGTAACGAGGCATTCCTCCCCGCGGATAATTTTTGGATTCTTGGAATTTATTCGAATTCTTCGCAAGTTTTGCGTGCTGAAGCTTTGGATTCCTGCGTAAGGATAGTAACTTCTACTTCAAAATCTTCTCCGTTGTGCTTCTGTGTCCTATGCGCGCCTAGTTGAGTATTTAGCTTACATTTAAGCTTAACGACTAGATGTTGCTTTATACAGACGAACAGTGGTCTGCTAAACCAATGTATTCTTCCCCGCGTGGTGGCGCAGTAATTGGAGGTGCCACTGCGACACACACGTGGAATCAATCCCCGCGCCCCTGGCCCACCAAGCATTCCATCCTTCCGGGGTCGGCGAATTGGTACCAGAATTGTCTGGAAGGATATCATCACTGGCTCGATACATCGGTAGGCCACCGCGAGTCATTGTAAAGGTCAGATATTCATTCAATCACCTCCAACGATGCTTAATGAAGACGAATGCATGGCGCATCCCTCAGGGATTGATCAACGCCGAGAGCTTTATCCTTTATCTTTTATTCTATTATTCTTCAACGCATGCTTCACGAGAGACCAGATAAACCGTGTGAACTCATGCAATCACCGTTTCTACCGTAAGAGTAAATTATGCAATTTTGCGTTAGGCACAGACATGGCTAGAAACTGGCTAATGCCTCAGAGTGTGCGGTGCTATTTCAGTCACTGTTACCGAGTTTTCTAAACCGGCCTTTTTTCAAACTACGTCTTAAAGTTGCACTTATTTCGTTGGAAACAAAGGCGGCATAAACGGAATCTTATTCTCGTTAGAATTATCGTTTGATGACGTGGTTTTTCCTCTACACTTATCCCGAGAAACTACAGCTTCATGACCATTGAAATGGCTATTTTCCACACTAATTTCAGGGATTTTTTCTTCTGCTCTCTTCCCTGTGCACCCACTAGTGGCTTTTCGAAACATGTTTTCCACAAGCGCTTTTTTGTGCGTGAGAAGTGAGAGAAGGTAATCAACCTTTTACTAGTTTGCTCTCAGTACCACTTCGTAATGTAGCGGATTTTGGACATGTTGATTTCAACGTTCAGATATGATGCCAGCTTTCTTTTGGCTTCGCTCTGGTAAACTTAGTGTACTTTAACTGTTCATTCAGTGAGTCATAACTCTTACCCATTTCCACTTGTGTAATGCAAGTGAAGAGGAATTCGTATATATATATATATATATATATATATATATATATATATATATATATATATATATATATATATATATATATATATATATATATATATATATATATATATATATATATATATATATACAGTCGAGTAATCCCCAGAGGTCGATTACAGGTGCTTCCACATTACTTAAAAGCAATGGCACAAATAGATTCCTGTCCTTGTCCCATTGTCAACCCTTTCATTAATGCGAAACACTTCCTGAAGCATCTAAAAATTGAGCAGTTTATGATGCACTCCTTTAGGGGGAACCATGAGCTGCCGAATCGAGAACCCATATGTGTTTATAGCTCTTTCGTTTCGCACAAGGAACTCGCGGATAGCTTGCTAAGCGGAGTCATTTGACACGCTTGTATAAAGGGCGGTAACGTCACTGAACTCCATCACGAACACGCTGTTTGGGATGACGGCGGATGCTCGAGAATACCACAAGAGAGGACTCAAAAAGTTTTTTGAAGCTGTAAGCGGTCAAGCGGTCAATGAATTATAGAATGGTGCACGTATATGTCATCATGCTAGGAAGCGATCCTACGGCCATAGAAAGGTGAAACGAAGGATCCACATGGTGAAGTGGTGAGCACGTTACCCCCCGTAAAGGGTAATAGCGGGTTCGATCCCCACCGCAGATACCTGCGATCCAGAGTTTTCCAGATGTCGGCAACTCGACCACGTGGCACAGACAAAGGAGAACAGCTAATCCGACCGAATCTTCTTAACTAATCAACGAGCCGTCGCAACACCAGATATCTCAACATCATTGTGGTTGCGAATTTAAATACCTTGTTTCGTGAAGATACCGCTTCAAAGTTATCATATTCTATTGAGATCATTCTCTCCGTTGTCGAGAACATTCCCCTATCTTTTACTATTACCAAGCGTTCCTTATGATCTTTGTATATTGTCCCATGCGTACTATTTTCAGCTCTGTATTACGAAATCATTTCACTTACAACACTCGCCACAAATTCTCAGTCGCCTATGTATCGACAGTAATATCCTCGCACTTTTCCATCGTTTCCTATGGATGGGTATGTCCTTCTCACATCATATCAATGCCACTGGATCTGCTTGGTATCCGCAAACTCTTGTTTTTTCATCATTACATTGTGTATGTACTTTGTGATCGCCATCGACATACAGTTTCAAAGTCATGTGAGACGCGCCCATTCCCGAAACTGTATACAAACATTGTTAATGTTATGTGAACCCGTTCCATTTAGATACAGTTATGTTTCCACTTGGTCATAGATCTTCATAGTTGGGCGGTATTGATACAACAGGTCTTCTTCTTCGGTAGCGCCTTGGTTAAAAGTTCTCTGCAATATACATGCGGTCATGGGTTCAATCCCATGCCCCGAGCGCACCAAGTCCCCCCAACACTCCTGAGTCGGCAAATTTGTATCGGATTTGTCTGCGTGTAAGTAGCACCACTTAGTTGATACATCAATATGCCGCCATAAGTTATCGTATAGGCCAGATATACATGTAACCAAATCTACGATGCTTGATCAAGTCGAATGCACGACACACCCCTCAGGGATTAATCAACGGCATACCGTTTATCCTTTATCCTTTATGTCTCTCTCGTTCCCCACACTACTCCATCGATCCACCGATGTGTCGTGCTGTCATTGCAAGTGTTTCGTCTTCATGTCATTTTTTGTGTATTGACCACGCTACATTTCTACTGTTGTAGTAATATTGTTCAAAAAAATAAACATCGCGTAATCACCCAAATTTGAGGTTCGTACTGCAGCACCAATAGAAGCCTTGCGTGAACTCACAGATGACTAGCATTTCATCGCGAAGCCAGTCAGTATGATGTCAACCGCCCCACAATTTTTTAGCTCTTCTTGATGGTATTTTAAATGCTGCTCAGTGTTCCCACTAGAGCGAAGAAACTCAACATTATCGAAATCGATGGTGCGATTAGCTGGGCTTTTCCTGATAGCATAGAGAATTTGATCTCATTTATTGCTTAAGAGTTTTCCCGGTACCAAAGTCGGGTTATGTTCATTCATTTTAGGCTATTCATATTCTTCGCCTTTGTAAAACAGACCACATATCTTGTAAGAATTATTGAAATATCTTCCACTTCGGCATCTTCCTTATTTAATCCTTTTTTGAGGAAACAGAAAAATTTCTCTAAGGGACACATCCGCGAAATTCGAAACTGTTTGCAGTGTCGAAGAAGATCATACAGTCATCACTGTTATTTTTATACTTGTTTATTTACGTTTGAAATATTTGTTGTTGTTTCCCATTCTATTTTATTTTACTTTTTTTTAATCCTCCACTCTTAGTTTTATTTTTTAGTTTTTTTTTAAATTTTTCTTTATCTTCTATTTATTTAATGTTATTTGATTTTGTTTTCTTATTATTTTTTTCTTTTTTTCGGGCTATTTATATCGCACGACTTCAAATATTGTGTCGAAGCCAGCACTTTTTTCTTCGGTTCGGTCTTTCGCACGCGTCATCCGCCAAGCTCTTCGGATTAGCGTCTGGGCTCTGCTGCAACTTGAAAATCTTTTGTTCTGTATGACCACTGTTGCATGCTGACTGAGTTGATTCTCCTTGGAATCCTGGGATTCCTACGCTAGAATGTCTCCCAACCTTCACCACAGGTAGTCGCCACCACTCTTGAGTGGAAAGCGTTTTCACGTAAAAACCTGGTGCCAATTTGCCGATTGTAGAATACCAGCGACCAAGTGTGTACTTCACAGCAAATTTAATCGCTGGGCTTTTTCCACGTCCGCAGTTATCACTTATAGGGTTCCTTTGTTTTAAAATCTTTAAAATAAGCATCAAATTTGATGACTACTCCTTGTGTCTCTAGTCACCGACTCTGTCCTCATGTGATGTCACAGACATCAATCCCCGCTTTTGAACCTTAATTTATCCAAGTAATTGAGATTGCTAGTTAACTAGGCAGAGTACAGTACTACATAAAGTTTATCATTCAATGCAACACTTTTTGGTAAGGTTCAAATCGTTATGAGCTCCATCCGTGGTGCGTTACAATGGCGTCCGCATTGTGCATAAGAGAAACCACGTCTTGATCTCAATAATGTCCATCCAAGTGATGCTAAAATAAGTGATGCTACTTCGATTTTTTTTTGCCTTGAATACAAAGATGTATAAGCACGCGTCCCTTAAAACTAGTTTCCCTAGATCGGATTTTTTGAATGCACCACCGCTACCTTGTCTATTTCCTCGGAAACACGCCACAATGGAGATACGTGGCTTGTGCTCAGATGAAGCTAAGAGCTTGATAGTGGGACCTGTTTTCCGAGTTACTCGATGATAGACATGATTTCATCGTCACAAAGGTACGAGACTTGTTTACTATCTTCATAAAAAGTGCTCATGAGCTGCGGAATACCGTGGCGTTCAGAATTTCGTCATTTCACGACGATAAAATCATTGACACGAATACAGAACTTCTACATTGCTATACCAACTTTCTAACATTATTCAACGCATCTTGACGGCATCCGTAAAAAAATTTCTCAGGTTGGAAATGCTAAGAAGGAACGTTACCACTTGCTGGTGAATTGAAAAGAGGAAACGATAGGCTTGGCAGCTTATGTGATATCGAAGGTGTAACGAAGAGGACGAGGACTGCCTGTCTGCGCACACATTTCCTCGGTTCAATGATTCTTCTTACAATGTTATATACTTCGGAAACTTTAAGGCTATTGAGCACTGAGCAAGATGAAAGTGTGTTCAATGATAATGAACATATAATCAGTACGGTTTGTTAGGACTATGCCGTACTACGTCATCACGAGCATGATGCTAGTTCGATCCCGCTCCGGGCCAACCAACCCTCTGACTCCCTCCGGGGTCGATAAATTGGTATCGGACTTGTCTAGGGAAAAAATCACTCCCTTCAATCCAATTGGGAGCGCTCCAGGCCGGCTATCTCAGGACTCCAGGGAGAATTGCTCGACCAGCATTCTACGTCATTCAACATGAAATGAAAATCCTTAAGCAGCAATCGAAGCCACACGTAGAAACATGGAAGACCTTCGTGGACGATGTATGCGAAGAAACGAATTGAAGAAAAGTGCTGGGATCCTCACAAGAGATGTGAAGATGGGTCATATATAATAAAATGAAAAAGTTGCCGTACTACTACAAATGGAATGTTGAATTCCTGGTGCCCTATTACGTAAACCACACATGTTCAGGAGCGCGGCAACGAATGCGAAGATGAAATCAAGTGGATCGGACACATGGTGCATTTTAACGAAAAACCATTTCAGATGAACCATTAGTAACTGAATTCCACTGGATGTCGACTACATAAGAAGAATGCCAATAACTCAATGCTAAGGCTGCTTAATGAGAACCCTGAATGACATACTGTGCCTTCCCACCTCCATTGTACGCTAAAAAGGAACTGGGAGACTTTTGTGTCTCATAGAGCAAAACAAACTTTTACTGTTAAAGCTCTCTTGGAGGTAATTGAATGCATGTCTGGACTTTACAATGACTGGCAGTGGCCTACCGATGTATCGAGCCAGTGCTGCTATCCTCCCAGAAGTTTGGTACCAATTTGCCGATCCCGGAGGGATGGAAGGCTTGGTGGACCATAAGCGCAATGATCGATTTTACGTGTGTGTTGCAGGGCGCCTCCGACCACTGCGCCACACGCGCCAACTTCTATCGTTATGGGCGAAAATCACGGTCTCTAATCATGTTGGAAATGATGCATATGGAAGATGAATAATTCGTAGTTAGTTGATTAAATGCATTGATAAATAGATAAGACGTAGGTGAATAATTAATGGCTTCACCTTCTCATCACACGTAGAACTCATTTCCTCCTTGAGGTCGTTGCTGATGTGCCACAGTTTTTGAGACGTCATATGAAGACCAGCCACTGCGGTAGGCGAAGAAGCAGAGTGCCAGTACCACCGCCACGCACACAATGGAACCTACTGCGAACCACTGCCACAGTACCATTCTCTAAACATTTCTTTCCTTTGTCTTAAAACTTCCTAAAGAGATGCATGCAGCAACCTTTAGAATGCCGGTAACAAGGGCTTACAGCTAGAAACTATGTGTGATTGAATTCTTATGCTTTAGGTTTCCTTGTTAAATGACAAGATTTTTTTGGAGAAGACAAAGGGTAAAGCAGTCAGTGTTGAACGATCAGATGAAAACTTATCGGCACATTCATATGCCGCGTAGAAATTTCTAGAGACAGTGAAGTTGAACGGGGTTTCTGTCAAACAATTAGTGCAGAGGGTCATCATAGGGGATAAGCTGCTTTTGTTGACAGTTTTGCCACCACTGCGAAAACATCGAAACCTGAAACCTTAGATCTGAGCAGTTCGAAAACTAGGTGGGAATATAGCTGACGTTCTGTTAATCAAGAGGGTCGACGTTTAAAAATAACTGTATGACCTAAATATAAGAGACGAATTGGACGACCTGTCTTCGTCGGCGGTCCAAATGTACATCGCAACTATATAACCATCTGCTGAATGGCCTTGCCCTTTAATGAATACAATAACATTCTAAATGAATAGGGTGAGTGTTGATGGCATTGATCGATAGAATTAGCTGAGAGAGAGACGAAACGAAGGATCCACATGGTGTGGTGGTGAACGCGTTAGCCTCCGAAAGGGTAATAGCGCGTTCGTTCCTCACCACAGACACCTGCGGTCCGGAGTTTTGCAAATATCTCATCATCATTGAAGATATATTTTGCAACATACCCTGACATTAGAAAGAGTAGGCAATATGTAATAAGAAATTGCAAGTGAATGGTAATGTATTGGATTTTGCACGTTGCAAAATAAATAAGAAGTAAAAGACCAATGCAGTCCCACTTTTTTCATATTGACCTTAGAAACAAACGCTCCTTGTGTTTTTTTGAGTTCAGACCACAAAATGAGTAATTTAATACTAGAGGAAACGAATCGCAAATCTAAGCACTAACAATCCTTAGAAAATGGATATGGTCGTAAGCAACTTAGGATGAAATTCGACACTCATTGGTTAACGGAGACCTAACTAGGGATGAAATGTTATGGAATCTATAGCAAAAGAGAAGTGAAGAACCGAGAAATTTAAAGTAGGAATTAGCAACGAAGATGGAAATCGTCTCAAGGAGATTATAATCAGTTGATGAAAAGAAAAACATGAAATAAACTGAAATATAGAAGACTCGTAGAGGCTGTTTTCTGTAGTCTAAGGCTATTTTGCCAGTAATACGTGGTCAGGGTGTGTGAGGGCGAGAAAACCTGAAAAGGTGGACGATAAGACGTCAAACATCTGGGTTATCTATACAATCATCATGTGATTAAAGAATTCATCAAGCTGGAGACATTGAAACAAGGTAAGAAGGATGACTACTAAAGGATAATGGGAACTATACTGTGGGCTAAATTAGAATGTTCGATCAAAGTAGATAACGACCTGTAAGATAAACCACACACTAGATAAATAGCAAGACGAGATGTTATCGGACCACTCGTATAGCTACAGACCAATTCAAGCAATCATATTTCCACATCTTTCTACTTGGAAGTTTTTAACATGTTCTGGATAAAGTCCCACCGATACTAGCTTCTGAAAAAACAAAGAATGCAGAGATGAGGGAAGTAAGCAAGAAAAAATGTCCAGCAGAATGCACGACCTTTTCGGCTCATATGAACCGCTTTAAAATCCGCCCATTGTATCGGAGTGCGATGTCAAGGTTCTTCATGAGAAAACTGTAAAAATCACCACACACGGAATAACACTTATAGAAGACCAAAAGTCTTTTGTGATCTCGGTACTTTCCCTTTTATTTGCTTCGAAAATTTGAACACAAGCGAACAAAAATTAGTTCAGATAGAAACACAAGTTATAAGCAGCAGTTGTTGGTCCTCCTCATTCTTGCATGCTTGGATCGGCTGTCTTCATGAATTATGCAGGAAGCAACAAAATTTTTATTTCATTGGTATTCTACTGCTACGGTAAGTTTTTTATGTATAACTGAGCCCCTAAATGTTTAGCCGAATCACGACGTCCCCAGGTTACGACCACATAGAGTCCCCAGCCCGTGTGATTTGTTTCCAAAGAGGGCGATGAACCCTGCCATAGGTTTACTTTTTTGCTGGGGAATCCGTATAAAAAATATGGAACTCCTTGGTTAAATGGCCCACATTAGGATGAACCTCGGGTGGCACCGAACGCTTCAGTTCTAGATAAGAAAAACCTTCATCCATAGTGTGATGGTAAAGCGGTGGAGGAAGGAGGAGTGCATCGAAGAGCAAGTTTTTCTTTCCTTTTACATGGTCCAACATGGTATATTGTGGTAAACCTAGCACTACTTGCATTAGATTTGTTTTCTCCTCTCGGCCATTTAGGCACTCCCAGACAGGGAACGACTTCGTCGATCTCGGAGGGATGTGAGCTTAGTTTGACCGGTCGATGTCGAACAATAGTGTTATGCGCATCAAACGGTTGCAGTAGTTCTGTGCTACTCTGCCGCAGAACAACTGTGATATTCACAGAAAATGAGAAAGAGCAAAGTGTGTGGTGTTGACCAATCCTTTGGGAATGCGCCGTTCATTCGACTCCATTTAGCGGAGTGATTGAATACACATCTCGTTTCTGCAACTTGGCTTAACTATAACTTGCGACGGCCTAAAGACTTATCAAGTATCAAGTGCATTTCTTCTCCCAGATAGATCAGGTACTAATTTGCTAATCGCGAAGACAGAGCGAACTTGGTTTATCCGAATCGAACGCCGTTTAAATGCAGGACACTTCTAAAAATAGCGCTACGTATTCACAGTAAGAAGTGAAGATTCTCAATGGAGACATGAGGAAGACACAACGAAATCAAACATAAACCTGAACATGAATTCATTTTGATAAAAGGATAAAAACTCATGGCTTATGAGGTCGAATGAAGAATTTCTGTCTCACTTAACGCCAAGGATAGAACTCGGATTTGTTCGCTTGCACTTGCCGAGAAAGACAACCTCAAAATGTGGGAAAAATCTTGGACGGAGCAATGAAACTGCCAGCATACATTCCCATCTGCTGTCACGCTAGTGAGAAAGTGGAGAAGGAAAAGAAGAGTAGTGGGGAAAAAGAGAAAAAACGAAGTAAAAAATAAGTAAAAGTAAAAAAAGAACAGTGAAGATGAAAACATGAACGTTGTATTGTCATAATACTTTATATTCTTCTTTTCACGCGCTCATTACTGGACGCCAAAGAAAAAAGATGGGCTTCGTCATTTCTTTTTCGTTAATACGATTTTGTTTTTCTTACGTTGCAGTCTATCGGAATAAAATTTAAGCGCGAATGGAAAGATTCTGCAGAGAGGTTCAAGGCGAAATTATATCGGACGGATTAGTATCATTCAATAAATGTGAAAAAAGCTTATATGATACGAGTCATTTCCTAGTTTCTTAGAACGCAAGTCAAATGAGCAAACCGATTAGCGGTCGGCAATCTCTCGGCTGCCTCTCACATGCTGGAAGAAAGACGGGTGCGGATATGGAGACCATTCTCTGGCTCGTAGCGAGTATTTTCTCTCTCCGTCTCGCCTCTTTCTTCATACAGTCATATACTTCCTTATATTGATTTTTTCGGGTCTGTATTTGTGTTGTTGTCACTTGGATGTTAAAAATTTGCTTGGCCCGTCCCACATGGATTGTGCAGGACGATGCCGGGCATCGATTTCATAACATGGCCTTGGTACCTCTTCATCGTTAGCAGTCTCTATCCTTCTAGTCGCCCTTTTTTGATCATATAACACATACACGATGAAGCTTATCCCTAGGGTGGCGGCAGCGCGATGCGAACCCTAATTTATCGCATCCGCGATGAGCTGAAATCAATGCGCTCCGGCCAAAGTGTACGTCATAACATGTACAGCAGAATCCACACAGGAACGCGACCACTTGCGTAAATGACAATTTCAAGAGGACAAAGCGAAGGCTAAAGTTGTGGCTGGCATGTTTTGTAAGGACGAGCCACCTACGTATCTAAATGAATTCATTTCAAACTTCGAAAAACTGTTGGTAAACAACTGGTCCATTTGAAAATTTTTGGAAAATGTTTACAAAGCAATGTTGAATTGCATATCGTCTTTGACAGTGTGATGGTTAAGTACATGATTGTTAATGCTGGCAGCTGTTGTTTGAAGCTCTACCTCTAAAGAAGACAGCAAACCTTTTTCAGCATTTTCATGGTCATCTGACGTTGAAAACAAAAGAAGAATTAAAGCGCTGGCACAAAATAACAGAGAAAATCCTGTTCTTGGAAATAATATGGGATATGAACGCATTTAAATAACAACCTATTTAAACAGAGGGGCAGATAGCACAGTGGTAGTGATGCCCGTCATCGCGAGCATGATGCTAGTTCGATCCCGCTCCGGGCTAACCAACCCTCTGACTCCCTCCGGGGGTCGAGAAATTGGTACCAGACTTGTCTAGGAAAAAATCACTCTCTTCAATCCAATTGGGAAAGCTGCAACCCAGCTATCTCAGGACTCCAGCGAGAATTGCTCGACCAGCATTCTACGACATTTAAGATGAAATGAAAATCCTCAAGCAGCAACCGAAGCCACACGTGAAACGTGGAAGATCTTCGCGGACAATGGATGCGAGGAAACGAATCGAATGATAGAAGTGCCGGGATCCGCACAGTAGTCGTGAAGAGGTTCACATAAAATGGAATTAATAAATAAAAGTCTATTTAAACAAAAAACATCAAGTTTAAAAAATGAAACAAATACTTTGGTAATTACTGTATTATATTGAGCAACGTTGTGTTTGTCTTTAATGTTTCTTTTTCAAAGAATTCCAGAGCATACCTAATTCCCACCACCCCTGCACAGCGTCCCTATTACCGCCAGTGTTACTGTTGACGCACTGTGAGTCAAAGAAGGCTCATACATTCAGTTATTTCACCTTTCTCTCTAAAAAAAAGTGGCCAAACACTTTCCCATCTCTTCCTTCATTTTATTATCCCATTTTATGCATTCCTCTTACGCATTCCCTTTTTTTCTCTAATATTCCGCGTATTCTCTATATTCCTCCACATAGATTTCCACGTTTTTAGAATATTTCCCTGTCGGCCCTCGATAGTCGTTTTCGCGATGCATGTTACTTCGAAAAATGGGAAATTTTAGAAAGCTAGTCCTTGGGGTGAATGGCTGGAAATTGAGTCCACATTAGAGGAAGAATATTCCAGGAGACCCTCACGAACGAAATATTAGGCAGTCGCTTGAATGTGAGGTTAGCATCGTTCACTCGCTTCTGCTTTGAGCTTCTCTTTTTCCGCATTACCCCGCTCACCAGTTGATGTAGTTGATGTTAGTTCCTCCTTCCGTCGGTATCGAGGAATATTTTTTATCTTTTTTAGGCTATATTAAAGGCCTTTATTTACTCTAATGGACGAATTTTATTGCTCAAGAGTCGAGTTTTGGTGACTTGAGTCATGTTGATGGAAAACGATTTAGACTCTACTTCCAACCGAATACTTGTCGAGTGTTAACAAGAAGAAGACGAAGTTGTTAAGAAATTGTGTGGAATGTTCCGTGTTTTCCATCGAAAGGTTTGAAGAAAGTGAATTGGAGAATGAGGTCTAAGCTTATGATGGTGTGACGAGCCGTAAATGCCTAAAGAGTATTGTACCTCATAGACCACCGGGTATTCCGTAACAATCGGTCTAAAGTGGATCAGCTGTTTCTGCTTGGACGCAAGAAACTATTGCATATTTATGATTCATTTATACATGCAATCTGGTTATGAAGGAAGCAATGCTACATCTATGCAGGAAAAAGGGGCCAGTTGTAAAAAACTAATACTCGTGAAGAGAAGAAAAGATTCCTCGTTCTCCATCTCCATATTGGAATTGTTGGTCTGCAACGGTCGACGAGTTCTTGAAATTTCTGCTTTATTGTTTAATGAACGTCGGCTTATAGTTGTTTGGATAGTCCGGTGAAAAAACAAAACACATCAACAATTAATCTATCAATAAACTTTCTGTATAAAATGGCATCACCGAGTGAGGTTACTTCATTCGAGCGCTGGTCCACTCAAAAAGATTCCACTCGAAGCGACTACGAAGACCCACATTACGAGGAGCAACGACTACGGAAAATCGACAGATTAATCCAGCTCTGAAGAAGAAGAAGACTTGATACGTTAACCGGATAAATGTTTGGTAGCAACCTCGTGTTAGTTTATCAATGAACGAAAGTACATAAGAGAGAAATTTTTTTCTTATTCACTTCCCACGTATCTGCGCGTGATCATGTTTACGTGTATATGATAGGTCCCTCGGGTTGCCCAGACTGACCACGTGATCCCACGGAACCACAATGGCTCAGCCGGCAAGTATCCAAAAGAGAACAAAAAATGGAGATTGTGCAGGCGCCGGCACAATTAGTGAAAACGGGCCGTCCAAGCATCCAAGTGTACGGAATGTCGAGGCAAGTACAACAGCGAGAATGGTCACTTCTAGAGCTCCTTTATTCCCCTACCTCGGAGCCTTCCGTTGCGAATATCCAGCTCGGCAGGTGCCACTTTATAGAGTGTTCAGAGCGAATAACGGTCTTTACAGATTTCGTACGATTACAAATCTTCCAATGTTGTTCATTCGAGAGAATGAATTAGTGGTGGTGGCGGCCTTCTTCTGACCCATGTAGCGCAGTGATTAGAGGTGTCCTGGGCGCAATAAAGGATCGAGAATTAGGTACCTGAGTTGGATCCAGGTTGAGAAAAGTGGCTAGGACCATCACCAGCCCACTCCCTCCTTCTCCCTCTACCCCACACATCAGGTTTTTCTTACTTCGTGTACCACACGAAATCAACCCTCGCCGTTTTTCTGGACATTCGACTTATAAGCTGGCTGAGATTGTTGCGTGTATGAGATTGCCTGATTGACAAACGCTGCTGACGCAGCGATAGAAGATCCCTAGGGCCCTGAAGGAGAGCTTGATGCTTTGCTAATGGTAAGCAATCGCTGCTATTGTGTCTGGAGGGAATAGTGTTTTCGATTTCGCAAGACCTCAACTATGAGAAAAAAACTGGAAGGAAGTGTTCGGCTACTAATCGGGTCATCGTTTTCATTATAACATCTAGCTCCACTTTTGCTTGGGACAAATTATCGAATATGGTCCTACGGTACGTTACGTTTCGATATTGAGAAACACTGTTCCTTATGAGAGGAAGAGCAATTTGGAATAGAAAGAAGCGTTGTGAATTTCTCTTTTTTGAGAACGAAGGATAAAAATATGAGGTAAAATAAGGCTTTTTCTAAAAGTTCTTTATTTGGAAGAACTGATCCGTTTTCAGGATAAAAGAAAGCATTTGCCAGAGTCAAGTGAAGCATTTCGAAATGACTTTTATCTCGATATTCACTGTAATCGAAGAATTTCATCAAAAAAAGCCAGTTGTATGGAGAGTTCACTTCTGGCCAGAGCCCAGGCCTATGAAATGGAAAATGCGGGTGATTACTTCGTTAGTCAGTAAACGCGAGCTCAATCCTTCAATAAATTCAGATACCTAATGTTTGTTTTCGCGCACATTAACTAAAAATGGAACGAATCAATTTTTTTTACAGTTATAATTTCAACCTTCCAACGGTTTACCGCTTCATAGTGGCAGGGAGGTGTTCCTGGGTGACGGGCTGCGATGTACAGCGGGTGATTCAACCCCCATGGCAGGGTCTCCCAAGCTGAGAAGGAGATGGCGTTTCCACCAGGAAGCCTACCACCGTCCTGGTATCAAAGTCGCATGGTGGCAAATCTCTCTCTGATCCACAAGGGCTGCGACTGCCTGTGGTGATGAAGAACTGGGGGCAGAATTTGGTCAAACTGACCTCGGGATTCCAGGGAACCACAATGGCTTAGCTAGCAAATCTCCGAACAATGGAGATTATGCTGAGGCCCACACAACCAGTGAGGACGGACCGTTCGGGTATCAAGTGAGTAAGTATAATTTCACCTTTCTCTAGACTTCCATGGGGTGTCACAATGACGACTTCTATAACGTGCTTGCCATGTTATTTGGGTTACAGCTTTCAATGCTTTATTACTGACAGGTCTTCTCATGCCAACTGAAGTGAAAGATTGGATATAAAACCGTCTGGAAAGATAAAGAATTAGAAGACAAAGCACTAAAAGCTAGAACCGCCAGGGTTTTCTTATTGAGTGTTACTTAACCAAATCCTTAGGGCGTGTGTGATCCGATGGTAGGGCCACTGTTCAATAAACCTTAGGCCTTGGCTTGATCTTACACTTGGCCAACCAGGCCGCCCATCTCTCCAGAGTTGGAAAATTGGTGCCAGACTTGCTCAGGGAACCTCTCGCCGATCCACAGGGCTTAAGTACGACCGGGCTTGACTATCCCAGAATTGTAGGGAAAGTGTTGGCTTAACCAACAATCATGGGCGTTTATTGTGTGACCCTTTCGCAACCATACATATTGATTTCAATGCGCAACCCAAGTGGGGTCCAATTACACGCCGTTCGTCAACTGCTCGAGAATAGCCACGGTGGTGAAAAGGTTGAACCTTTTGTATTGTAACACCTACTTAGTGCCCACGGTTGAGCAAAATTGTTTGCAAATATTTGACAATATAATACTTCAACATTTTAGACATACTATTTTTTTGATCACATCACATCTTCGCGACCTTCTGCAGCCAATATATGGCTTGTCGAACGCAGAATTTAAGTTACCACATCGAAAAGGGAACGAATCAATGAAGGCTTAGGTGAAGGAATTTCTTATCAATATTTGATGGTCATATGACTGTAATGCGAATCGATTGGGCACCAAGTAAATATTGAACATCCAAAGAAGAATACCATTATACTAAAGCGAATTAGCTAATGGAAATGCAATAGACCACAATTTTAGCAACGCTTTTTTGAAACCAGCAATGTCTGAGGTGAAAGTAGCTTTTTTATTTAGCGAAAGCTCAAAATGTGGTGATTATCAGGAAAAAAGTCTGATAACTGTTGGCTGCATGATTCTTGATATCAATAGGTGTTAATGAAAATGAAGTGATGACGATGGCGAAACACAATTAAGGCGGAATCTCTCAAGGATCCCTAGGAAGGCGACATCCGTTAGGGATGATGGTAGCCTGAGGGTTCTGTAAATATGGTCAACGAAAAACGACAATGTCACACACCCAAGAGGAACCAGCTAATACAAAGGTGATTTGGTTGTAGGTGCAATGTCGACTCTGTGACTTCCTTTATCGGATCCGATTCCCACCCCTTCAGTGAAAAAAAACAGCTAGTTTTAATGGGTTAGCGTTACGTGATATTTAGTTACTGGAAATGTCGTCTTGTAAGAATAGAACTCAGATGGCATAGGACTGAGTCTTCAGATTAAAGGGTCCATATTTCTACACCACGAAAAAAGAAGAAGAAAATGGGAGCAAATCCTTACTCTTGAGCTTCCGAATTAGGTCGGACAGCAAAAAGCAAGGCTAACAATATCTACGTCTAATTTTCTTGTCAAATACGGAGCAAGAAGTACAAGACAACTTCAGAAAAGTCCGTCGAGTTGACTAGAAGATCAATAAAATTGCAATTATACTAGTATAAAACTTCTTAACTGCTTCTTAATGTGAAGAAATTTCCACACTCTTGATGTGAAATGCCTGAAATGGACTGTTTAACAGAAGAAAACTACAAAATAACAATGCGAAAATGGTGCGAGGGGTAATCAAGCGAAGAAATAATGACAATTTTCTGAGGAGTACGGTAGTCGCTCGTTTATTTGGCACAGAAAGGAATTGCGAAAATATTTCATTACCATAATGCCTTGAATAGGATGAGAATGGCCATAAATTGAGTTCATTGTGTTATCGCTGCAAATAAAATTGTTCTATACGAAATATAACCACAATCATGCAAAACGCCAAACCGCAGGTGGGGAATCGAACAGTGTGTTACGCTTTTCGCGGGCTAATGCGCTTACCACAAGGCCATCCGGTTTCGCCTTTCTCTCAATCGTGATTTATAGGTGCTATTACCCGTCAACGGGATTGATCTGAGAGCACAAATTGGCATCGGAACCCAGTTGAGGTGAAGCTGTAATAGCGTGTTCGATCACCACCGCAGATACCTGGGGTCCGGAGTCTTGCAAGTATCTCACCATCTTAACTTATCTCACTATCATTGTGGTTATATTTCACATCGTATGCTGCCATGAAAAAGAATAGGCATTGAATAGGAAATGGTTACATTAAAATGGTTGTAAGAGAACAAAAATTTTGCCACTACTCGAATTGCTGAAAAAATTAAGGATCATGATAAAAAGGAGAAAGAAAAAGCGTTCGTTGAACTTCGACATTAAATCATTAGGGTGTAATAGGTCTCGGAGTTGATTAACCCATAACTCCTGATATGTATTCCATAGTGCTCATAGGTAGCTGGACCCAGAGCACGATGGGAACACTGTGGTGTTTGTCCACTTTTAGGCCGCTGGGTCTCAGAACTTTTTACCGCACTATATATAAATACTTGATACGGATCAAAATTGGAGGGTAAAGGCGAAAAAAGCTTTTCTTTACACCTAATGATCTAAAAGGAATACTTTTGTAGAAAAAGCCCATTAGCTGGTAATTTGGTTAGCAGTCAACTGATATCATTTTAATAACTTTAGTTATCTGGAACGTCTGGATACGAAAAACAGTGAGTGAGTGAATTCAACATAAAGTGTAAGACAACTGTAGGTTGACAACAATGTTTTCGTACGACGAACTCCGTAGTAACACATAACCCGTATTAACATATACAACATTCGTACCATAGAACGATAGAGCAAGTCGCTTCTACAATCCTGGCATGTTCAGAACTGTTCAAGTCCTTTAGTTATTGAAAATTACATTTTAACGTCTAAAAAAAAGTAGAAAGGCCGCAGTCAGCCAAAAAATGTTCCTATTCTACTAGGCGAGCCATGCTAAGCGCCCTGGTGAATATTTTGGGGGGTGCTCCATGCACTCGTATCCATTCGTAACACCACAAAGGTGATTGAATGTATATCTGGTTTCTACAGTGATTTGCGAGCCCTTCCAATGTATCAGACCGACTCCTTTGCCCTCACAGAAATGTTTCGTATCAAATCGTCTATTCCAGAGAGTCGAAAGATTTGGCTTGCTTTTTGCAGCGAGATCAAACTAACAACGCTGTGTGTATTGGAGCCCATCTCTAACCACTACGCTACACGTTCCTGTATTTGGCTGCTACTGTTATAAAAGGAAAATAAAACATAGAACTAAAGTCTTATGAGAGGTTCATCTTTCGAAACGGCTGGAATGAGCTCCATCGAAACATCCAACAAGTGTAGTAATCAAAGCTGCTGAATCCATGGGCACCAAATATCAACGGATATGCATGCTTGAATTGTTAAGAGCTAACCAGCCTTTAATTTCTCTGACAAATTTTTTTTCACATGATCGGCATCACATGTTTTACGGGTCCTACCCTTTTTGCTTCCTATTCGTCTTCGCATCACCTATGATACTTAATGTCTTCAGAATTTTTTACAAATAGGTTCGGCTGCTTACTGAGGATTTCGCCTTAGATCATGGATTTAGTTGGATCATTATTGAGTATGCACTCTCTAGAATCCTGAGATAGCCGTGTCAGGACGGCTCCAGGTCTTCTCCAGCTGCAACAGTCGTGGATTGGGAAAGATAGCTTCCCAGAAAAAGTTCGGTACAAATTGCTTGAAACCTGGGGAAATTGAGAACCATGGGTGCTTGGTGAGCCAGGACGACCCTCAAACCAGAGGTCTACGCATTATTTCGGCTCTACCACTGTCCCTATCCATGCTCTTTCTTAAAACTAACATTTTATTAAATCTCTTAATATGCAATCACATCCAATCTATTTATTATTACTTAATGAAAAATCTACACAAAGGGGGGACCTGTCGGAATACCATTGGCGATTGACAAAATTTTAAGCGAAGAATAGAGAGGTTTATGTGGCCTTGAAACGCCAAAGTAATTTCTGAACGCAATTCACACTAACGAAACCGAAAATAATGAACGAAAACCGTTTTTTCTCTGTTCTCCTCAACAAATGAGACGAGTTGCGGCGCCGGTGTCCACGACACTCTCTGAATTCGCCTGTTCTTTTCCATGACCAGTTACTGCAATGGCTCAGCCAAAGCAATACTTTCTGTTGCATCTCGCTGGTTCCAATTTTTCTGACGTATCTGCTTTCAAGGATGCATGTGGCGCAGTGGTCGGTGGTGCCCCGCAACACAGACGTGGAATCGATCTCCGCGCCCATGGCCCACTAAGCCCTCCATCCTTCTGGGGGGCGGCAAATGGGTATCAGACTTATTTCGGAGGATAGCAGCACTGGCTCGACACATCGGTAGGCCACCGCGAGTGATTGTAAAGGCCAGATATGCGTTTAATCACCTCCAAACGATGCCTAATGAAGTCGAATACATGGCGCATCCATCAGGGATTGATCAACGGCGAAAGGTTTTTAGCCTTTTATCTGCTTCCAACCAAAACCAAATGATATGAAAACTAGTGTTCTTCAGAATACCTCCATGTTTTTTATGGTAACTTTTGTTCAGTGAGACGAAAGTCACATTTTTCTCTGCCATTCTTCTTTCTAACACTGCTGAAATATTGACAGACATCGTTTTTTTGCAACATGCCAATCAAAAAGTAAAGAAACAGCTTTCAACAAGAAGCGCTTAGAAGACTAGCATCAATCGGAATAAAAGAAGAAATAGGGGTGTCTTAAAAAAGGACAGCCTGATTTGATTTGGCATGGTTAACCGTTTTTTGCCATTGCTCTTGCAATTCTGATTAACCGGAGCTAGATGAACTCCAGGTTGCCTCCATTTCATCATCACAAGTTCAATCATGGCGAGCACAATGGTGACTTCTTGAAAATCGTCTCATCAGAACTTTAAGGACTACTTACGTTGTTAGCGGTAGGAGTATAATTCCCAAGTGTACTCGACATGTATGCTGGCAGTGGCATATTAGTGCAGAATTCAGTAGCTAAAGTGAAGTCGAGTACTCTTTTCTGGATGGATCTAAGTGTGAGTAGTACAACAGAAAATTGGCCACGTAGCACTTATTGTCGCAGGCCTCTAAGCAAATCGGGTTTTCATCAACTCGCCTTTCCACTGGGTTCACCTGTCAACTGTAATCATATGTAATTCCGTTAATGGTCGCAAGACTGGAGCAGGTACCTCTAAAATCTCCTTTTTCCACATTCAGAGTCACATCTCTGCAAACAGCAAGGCAAACTAAACCTAGGCCTATGTCTAACTAACTACCTGGATGTAGTCAGGAATAGCTTAGAATGCGTTGGTAAGTCTATTCCCCCAGAATGAACTAGAACTATTGAAAAATGACCAGTAAGAAATCTCGTTTCAATTCTTGTTTACCAGATTCCTGCTAATGAGAATCGAAAGAGAACCGCAAGGATTCCAAACGAGGTGATCGAATTACACGAATTTTGAAAGGGCTTCGAATTTTCGTCACTATGGATTTCTACACATATTAGTTCCGTTTGTTTCACTTAGAAAGAAAAAAATGGTGAGGTTTACGGCTTCAGCTTTCTATTTAATTATTCGAAGGGCCTTCATTCAACTACTAAAGGACTGGTTAATTTCAAATTCAAAAAATATGGTTCTCATGGTTCTATCCTCAAGTAAAAGATCAAGTCTGCGGAAACTGAACATATCCCATATTGGTTCTTTTTTTCTATGTGTGTCTAGAAAACGTCAGAATCATCTCTTGTTCTTCCTGATTTCCGTGTTTGTTTATTTCCCGGAGAGTTGGCAAGGTCTAACAATGATCTGCTACCAACTAAGAAGCCTACTCGAAATGACACTATCTTTGCAAGCCATTTAAACACTCCCAAAAAGCTGTGTTGTGTCAAATCGCAGCTCTAGCTGATGTGGTAGCCCAAGATCTAACATAGCTCTGATAAGATGATATCATTAACTTAATCAGAGTAGAAAAGGAAGACGTGAACGTTAAAACTGTTATCAAAAAACACACTTGAACGCTAATCTTTTCATGATCATCCGCACCGATTTCGAGATGTGCGCTGCTGAACGTTCCGGAGAGTACACCGTGATTTCAATGTTTTTTTTCCTGCCTATCTTGCCGTACAGAAATTTTTTTGTCAGACTTTTTGTAGTCTCGATAGCCTGTAGCTTGTTGAACACAGATTTTATAATGGGGTCGGTCCGTGGATATTGTCCTCAATACTTATATAGTTGCAAAAAGACGTTTTCAGACCGTGGAAGGGGGGGTATATATAGAGAACATGGAACAGACACAGACCGCTGAATTCGCACATGGGCAGTTGAAACTCTAAGGGGAAATGGAAGAGAAGCAGCAAGCGGAGGGCCGATGACGAACCACACTTTGTGTCTTTCGACCCGCATACGCTTAAAAAATAGCTTTGGGACAAAAAAATCGTTTTTGTATCAACAATGTATAAAAGAGCTAAATCAATACTAAGAAAATGATCTTCCAAGAGTAGTAAAGGAAAAAAGTGAAATCTAGGCAATTTCATGGTGAAGAAACTTGTTTGTTAATCGTTAATACACCAAGCGTCCTTTCTTGAAGAAGCTGACACTTTGAATATACAGAGGATCTTCTAAAGCACAGCCCCACAAAAACTCATAGCTGCAATTTATTTGATACTTACCAATAGATTCATTAGCATGGACTATCTACCTCTTAGGCAGCTGGGCGCAGAGTCGATGAAAAGAATGAAAAACTCGAATAAAAGCCGCCGAAAATTGCAGTCATCAGAATAAATCGAACCTTTCGTATGAAGTCTCCACACTCGCGGTATTGGCCGACGGCCGCGGAAACCGGCGATAAGCAAGCAGGCCGGCCTGAAGGCCAGCAATCCAGCATTCGCTAACTCTTCGAGAGGCCAATTCGCTAACTATTAACGTCTCATCACTTACTCACTTTTGGTTTTACGATTTTTTTAAGCCCTTAATACTATCTCATTTTTGGTAGAGAACTTTCTCGAACAAGGGACGTTCCCGTCTTTTCTTTTTTTGCAATTTCTTGTCCGATATAAACCTTTCGTGTTAGACACGAAGAACTTTGTTTCAAAACTCAGCAAATCTGTGGAAAAATTCGGCTAGAAACAAGTTAAAAGTAGTTTTTTCTTGCACCTACCAGGAAATCTTGGTGGAGAAGGAATAGCACAGTGGTTAGTGATGCAGCTAATCAGGAAGTGAAGCTCTCATCCGAACCCCTCCCCCAACGCTCTCCTTTAATCCACAAGGAACAAAATGTTCGCAGACTTTTTGTGGACGAAGGTCTTGAAGAAAGACGAATGAGAGGCGAGAAGTGCTTAGATCCGCACCGTACATGTGATTAGGGATCATGTAAAAAGAATCAAAAGGTCATAATACCAGTCTTAAAAGAGTCGTAATACTATCTACTCTCTCATAATGATCTCCATATGACGAGAAGGACTTCCAGTAAAGCCATCATTTACCCTCTATTGTGTTCAAAAGTTAGCCAGTTTGCCCTACTTGTTCGAAAAACACGAGTTGCTCAGAGCCTTTCTAGGAATTTTAGGAAGAACTTTAACCTGCGGTCAAATTCCGCTTATTATGCATTCCGTGGGCCACACCGCTCACCGACTTCCCAGCGCACAACAGGTAGAACGGTGAGCTGAAGAAGGTCAGTGCGATGCCAGGTATTCATATGTGAATGAGTTAAAATTGTGAGGCATACTACGCTAATCTACCCATGAGTGATGAGCCATATATTTTTACTTCATTAAGCTTTCTAGAAGTGATTAAATGCTCATATGACTTGACACCAATTTGCTCCCTGTAGAAGTGGAGGATGACTGAGGTGGAGGGGCATGGGAAAAAGCCAGCGACTGATCCAGTGTGTATTGCAAAGCAACTCTAGCCACCACGCTACACGTCTTCTGTGGATGAGGTCCCTTTCAGAAAGTTTAGCAGAAAATCGCTTTCTTATAAATATCCGTTTTAGCGTCAGTTTCAATTCGTCAGCCTCTCATGTTACTCATCCCATTTTCTCGTCTCGCCTTTCCAGGTTTCTTTAAGTGGATGGAGAGTCATTCTAAGATGACGACACTCATATTCTGAATTCGTTGCACAGCTAACGAAAGCCTTTTGTATAATGAGGACGAACACTCTGTCTCTGCTGAGCTTTCATAACAGCTTCTGTTCCATATGAATAGAAGGTTTTTAAATCAGATCAAGAGGACACAAGGATGGTTGATGATCTCATTTCTTAACTCGTTCCGAAGACTATTCTTTTCCGATATCATATATATCATCATCCACATAATATATACATCACGTTCACTCATCGGTGTCTTCTTACCTCCTTGTCGACACCGCTCTTGTTTTTGTTGGCCTCCAACCTCTTGTCGTGTCCTTTGTTCTCGTTGTTTTTAGGCTTGCCCGGTTTTGCTCCCAAACGTTTGTTTTATATGCTGGAAAGTCATCCGAGAAAGTGACACAGAGCCCTGCGGCTAGCTGGCTTAAGAGAAGCACCATATCTTCCCATCCTTCCTAGCTATGGAAAGGTGAAAACTTATTAGAATTTGAAACGCTACCTTCTAGCATTATGAACATAAAAAATGATATTGTCCTTCTCTTCCTATTTTGGGACGAATGTTGACTAACGCGAAATAGATGTGAGGATGGGAAGATATGGTGCTTCTCTTTAGTACGAAATGAAGTGGTAAAGAAGTAATGTCTGTCGCAGACTAACGCATCTTTTTTTCAAGAAGCTTTCAGAAGCGGACTGAATACATCGCGATACAATTGTTGAGTTCTCAAGGGCGGAAAAAAACACTGTTTAAGAATCTTTAATTAGGAGAGTTTGATCTTCTTAACAATATGTATCCATTACACTCAATAGTTTACCCTTCATCGTGAAGAAAAGTTGTTAGTTTGTTTACGGGACACAAACTCACAGGCAGCAGCGCAGTGAGTAGAAGTGCTCTGAAGGATATCTGGAGCCACGGGCTTGGTCGATATATCGATAAGCCTCCGAAAGCAAATGGATACGTCAGAAACGTGTTCACCTATTTCTTCGGTGCTTAACAACCACATGAGGACGTCACCTCTATAGGACCCATGCGAAAATAATAGGAGCTCTCAACTTTAAAATCTCAGCTCATAGTGACTTTTACCAGTCGCAACGAAAGAGTCTCTAAAATCTGCAAATTCTCGCCCTACAAGCGAGATTTTACTTGTCTCTGAAGCGCATGATATACATTCCTAAACCCTTTTACTTCATGGCCCCTACTTCGAAGCAGAAAGCAAATTAAGAACCGATATTTCATCTGACAGGACACGATGGTGACTCCCAATGTGTCCTTTATACATGCTAACTGTCCTTCTCTCTCCAGAAATCTTAAAAACTTGTTCGACACCATTTCTTAAGGGATAAAAAGGTTAACGCTCTCGGCGTTGATCAATCCCTGAGGGATGCATCATGCATTCGCCTTCACTAAGCATCGTTTGGATGTTATTGAATGCATATCTGGCCTTTGCAAAGACTCGCGGTGGCCTACCGATTTATCGAGCCAGTGCTGCTATCCTCCCAGACAAGTCTGATACCAATTTGCCTACCTCAGAAGGATGGAAGGGTCGGTGAGCCACAGGCGCGGGGATCGATTCCACGTGTCCGTTGCAGAGCGCATCCAACCACTGCGCCACACGTGCACTGACACCATTTCTTAAAAGGCTTTAATTCTAAACAAATCTAACTTTCTAAGAACACTACAAAGAATTATAATATTACCAGATTAAAACAGTAGAGATAAGATGTTCATACAAATTTACAACGCTCTGAACTTCCGATACGCTCTAGTTGGCCTAGAAATTGTCATCAGTTATCGATCAATTGGGCCCGTCGGCGAGAGCACCAATAAAACGCAGCATGCAGGATCCCTCAGGGATAAATCGACGTTGAGCGTTTTATCCTTTTTTGTCTGAAAAATGCCCGACGTCCAAGGAAGAAACGCAGTCGCAAGGTGGTGGACCATCATCCACAACGGCGGGCTGCTAGTTGCTGCGAGAACCTAGTAATCCCTGGCAGGATTATCTTGGAACTTTAATGAAGAACAAATCTGTCAAACTTGCAAAGCACAAAAAGGGGGTTATCGACAAGTTTTTTTCTTCTTCTTGAAAGAAGAATAGTTTCATCATTAGGAAGTCATCATTTTGTTATAAAGGTCAGTTAGGTACCTTATTGCTAGTAATGTCAAACAATAGACTGTAAATAAAAGGTAATTTTTCAAAACAGGTGACGCATTAAATTTTGTGACGTAATCATTTGTTAGGGGCTCGTGTGGCGTGTTGTTTGGAAGCGCCCTGCCACACACACATGGGGTCGGTCACCGCGCCTGTGGCTCACCAACCCTTTCATCCTTCTGGGGCAGGCAAATTGGTACCAAACTTGTTTGGGAGGATAGCAGCACTGGCTCGATACATCGGTAGGCCGCGGCGAGTCACTGTAAAGGCCAGATATGCATTCAATCACCTCCAAACGATGCTTTATGAGGTTGAATGCGTGGCGCATCCCTAAGGGATTGATCAACTCCAAGAGCTTCCGTTTATGCTTTTAATCATTTATTAAATAAGGATGTTTAATGCTCCATGTACGTTTTAATTTTAGTTCTTCAATTTTTTTCCACGCTACATTGTGTTTTATTTGAACATGAATAAGTACCGAACAAGAATTATGAATATCTTAATATGTTTCTCCTCGGGTAAAAAGCTCAAAGATCCAGAAAATTTGTTCGGAAAATTCTCTTCTAAACTAATAACGTTGGAATTGAGAATGGATGAGACATGGTGGTTAACCACACATATAGTCTACCAAGGAAATGACAGCTTGACAAGTCTGACTGACTTTTTAAGGGCGATTCTAGCCATAGCAGCGCCAAATTGCCACCTTAAGTCCTCGTAATAATTGGGGAACGTGAAATATTCTGCAAAACGCCGAAAAAAGCAAGCATTCGTCGATATCCTAAGAACCGACTTTCATTCGCTATCGCTGCATAGATTGCTCTGTTGTCCTTCTCAACTTATCACCATAAAACAATGAAAGACCTTCCATCTAGAAGCCTAGCTAAGAGCAAACCAATAGTAGGATCGAAAACCGTTGTGGTATCAAACTAACAAACTAACAAACGCATGGTGGCAAATCCCCTCTGATCTACAAGGGCTGTGACTGGCTGTGGTGGTGACGACCTAGGGCAAGCTTTGGCCTAGCTGACCTCGGGACTCCAGGGAAAAACAGTAGCTAAAGCAGCAACACTCCGAAAAATGGAGATTATGCTTGCGCCCGCAAAACTAGTGAGGACAGGTTGTCCAAGTATCCAAGTATCTTCTCAACTGGTGACTATAAAACGAAAAACGGAAACCTTGCAGAAAATACCAAACAAGAAAAGTGGAAAGTACTTGAAGAAATTGACGGTTTCGGTATTTATGGGATGATAAGTGGATTCTTCCAAGTAGTTATACTAAGAAACAGGCAGTATTCAAGCGTTGAAGACGAGCAAAAACTGTCTTCGTCTCAATGTTTTGCCTTTTTATTTACTGCCTACTACAATTTTTACAGCAGGGTATTATACGAAATCAACCGCAACGATGGTGAGATATTCGCAAAACATAGACTCCGGGCCAGATCGAACCACGATTAACCTTTCCGGGGTTTCGCGCACTACACACTGCGCCATAGAGGCCCTTCCTCAGCATAGTTGTGGTCGATTTCGCATGATACACTGTCTTCGTCATTTGGAATTGGTGGTAAACAGTGAAATCAACAATTCCAACGTGAACCACATCTTCGAATTTTTCCTGTCTATTTTATGCTCATCCCTCTTCTCCACTATCGTTGCTTGATCATAACAACACCACAGCGGCGACAAACGTTGATTTCAATGCATGCTTTCTGACAATGATTGCAGCACTCAAATTTAAAAAGCAAGCATTCCTCAAGTCGTGGTGGATTTTATTCATTACAATGAAACCGGTTAGATTCTAGAGAAAGCTTCCTACAAGGTGCCACTTTTTCATTCTCAAGCAATAAAAGCTCGATTATTGAAGTTCATAAAATGCACTTTCCCGCTTTTTCATCGGCGCTTTGTATCTCGAGAACTTGGGAGGGAGGGGAGGAGGGTTGAAGAGCCATCAATAAATAAGGATGTTCCTCAACTGCAGCCGTTGCGTCGCAAATATTAGAAATGCAAGTTTCACTTTTAATCCCTTGTAACATTGAATATTAAGCAAATTCACATTTAAAAACTAATGCATTGCAGAACTAGTTTCTTAGTAAACCAATACTAACAATCGCTGCCGTCCAGGTATTAAACTAGTCATATAGTGGCCAATCTCCCTATGTTCCATAGAAGTTGCCGGCCGTGGTGACGATCTCAGAAAAGCGTCGGCTAAGCCGACCTCATGACTCCAAGAAGCAACGACGGCTCAATCAGCAAAAAATCCAACCTTGGTACTCCGCACAATGGGCTCTTCTGTCTGCGAAGTCGGGCAGTGAGACAAGCGGTGACATGCATCATACCTCGTGTAGCACAGGACGTCACTGAAAACGGACAAAACGAGCATGCCCACACGAAACGTGATGGAGACTGCTTCGTGCTCTACTCCAGTGACACCACAACAGTCTCTTCAGACGCCCACCTTTACGCTCTTTTTGTGATCACATCGAATTACATGTGATCGCAATATAAAAAGGCGAAAAGCAGGAGAAAACGTTGGCTTTCTCACAACCCATCTATTTCTCACCAAGTCACCTCATACGAGATCCTGTCATCGCATTGGCCATTCTTCGTGTCCAACATGCTCGTCAAAAAGTTTTTATCAACTGCAACTAGTACAGCTGATAGCAGTGAAGTGGACGCGCTCTGCAGCCTACTGGGAGGAGCAGTCCACAACGAGAAATCCACCAATGAATTTGTTGTTGAAGAGTTCAACACCAGATTAGGAATAGCAAAGGGAAATGAATACAGGACAGAAAAATCATCAATTGAAGATCGATATGGGAATGGAACCCGTCTTTTTGGGACCTAAGTCAGCACCATCTCCCTTGTATGAAAATTTATTTTTCGAGAAGACAAAAAAAATCGCCGATAGACACGGGAGTCTCCTAACGGCACAGCTTACCTGAGATCGATCATGTTCTCACGAACGAAAATGGCCCTCTCTGACACCTTAATGGTACCTGGATTCTTAACTGAATCTAATCGCCGTCTTTTCTGTGCGAAGATTCGATTCAGCTATAAGCTGGAAAAGAATTCCTGTCATCGTCCAAGAAGAATGAAACAAATGGTGGATGACGATGGAATTCTTAATAAAATCCTTTTTTCACATGACTGGCAAGTAAAGAAAGACCCGACCGCGAACTGTTTGCTAAGCTGTTTGTCGAAGGATTTAAATAAAAAAAAGACTAAGCTCTCGGCGTTGACCAATCGCTGAGCGATGCGTCATGCATTCGACTTCGTTACGTGATGTTTCGCTGTCCGCCTTGATGAGCGAAGATGGCAGTATCACTACATCTCGCCACGATGTTGAATTGATAACAGAAAAGTCCTACAGTAATTTTTTCTGCTCCACATACTCGTCTCCTACCCAGGAACACCCACTACTAAAAACTCAATGAGTATTCTATCCCCCTGAGGCTTAGGTTGCAATAGAAAGTACGAATAGAGATACAGCTTCACACACGATAATATCTCCGCCCATTTCCTTACAACTGGAGGACACAAATTACGTATGCTTATTGCAACCCACATGACCTATTACTCTCAAAAGGGAGAAATTCCAGACGAGTGGAGGACGTCGAGCACGGTCATCCTGCCCTAAGTGACCGAAGGAATCTTCGTGACTACCATCCGATAAATTTGTTGAGCCTACTCTACAAGCTCTTCACGAAGTCTACACTGTCGCACATATCGAGGACATTGGACGAGGCGCAACCAGTGGAGTAAGCAAGATTTTGACAAGGATTTTTGCTGCATGGACCATATCCAAACCGTGCCCAGTGTCTCTAAAGTTTGTTGGAAATACCACGTGCCTTTTGTTTTGACTTTCCCGACTATGAAAAGGCCTTCGGCGAAACGCAAGCAATCCTGTCCGCGCTCGTCGATGAGGTAGTGGTCCAGCCGTTTACCAACTCTAGGTGACAGTCATTGGAATTGTCGGAACTACAACACAAAAATACAGCTTTTCCACCGATCCCCTTGCGATTCGCATAGCAAAGGGTTTGGAAAAGGTGGCACCATTTTTGCCAAAGTTGTTCACAACCACACTGTAGATTAGCCTTTTTGAACGACCAGAAAAACGACGGGATGACGTGCTTATGTCTAAAGTTATTCGTATGAACTCGCAGCTCTAAAAGATTTTGTGAATTCGGAATGGGGTTAGTAGACCGCACCGTGTTCGAAGCAGACCACCACCATGGAGGATGATTACTCGAGAGGAAACGAATGGAAATTTTCTTGAGACCACCACTCCCATGAAGACGGCCATCCAATTACCCAACTAAGCAAGTACTACTATTTTTGGCCTCAGTGCGATAGAATAAAGTCACGTATTTGTCAATCTATCAAGTTTTTGATCCCTCATTGTCTTCAGTTATAGGAAAATTTTCGGCCGTTTTCAAAAATTAGACTTCTTAACGAGGGAGTTGAACTAATTTTTGGTGTGTGTGTGTGTGTGTGTGTGTGTGTGGTGTGTGTGTGTGGTGTGTGTGTGTATGTGGTGTGTGTGTGTGGCGTGTGGTTTGTGGTGTGTGTGTGGTGTGTGGTGTGTGTGTGTGGTGTGTGTGTGTGTGGTGTGTGTGTGGTGTGTGTGTG